>JAQQSZ010002633.1:0-14699 GCA_028646595.1 Phalanger gymnotis
TTTTTTTTTTCATTCTGGATTATGCTTAGGTTTGCTGGGTATGAGATTTTGGGCCAGAAACCCAGTTGTTTTGCTCTTTGATATATAGTGTTCCAAAACCTGTGGCCTTTAGTACTACCACTACTGGGTCTTGTGTGATTCTACTAGTGGCACTGCCATAGGTAATTTTTTTTTCCTTGTTGCTTGTAATATAATATCCTTGAGCAGGGGGGTGGGATTTGACTATAATATTTCTATAGGTTTTCGTCATAGGAGGTGATCAGTGGATTTTTTCTATTTCCCCTACTTCCCCTCTTGTTCTAATACTTCAGGATGATTTTCTTAATTATTTTTCATATTATTGTATCAAGATTCTTTTTTTTTAATCATAGATTTCAGGTAGTCCAATTATTCTTATGTTTTTTCTTCTTGATCTGTTCTACAGATTAGTTGTTTTTATTATAAGATGTTACACATTCTCTTCTCTTTTTTCATTCTTTATATTTTGTTTTATTATTTCTTGGTCTCTTATGACTTCACTGGCTTCCCCTTGTCCAATTATGATTTTCAAGGAGTCGTTTTCTTGCTTAAGATTCTGTATCTACTTTTCTAATTGGTTGACTTTCTTTTCATAATCTTGTGGGGAGGGTATTGTATTTCTTTTAGTTTTCCTCAATCTCTCTCATTTGATTTTTAAGTTTTTTAAAGTTCTATGAATTCTTTTTTGGGCAGGTGAAATTACTCTTTGAGGTGGAAGAAGGTTTCTTTGCTTCACTATCCTCCTCTGAACATGAAACCTGGTCTTCCCTATTCCCATAGTAACTCTCAATGGTTGTATTCTTTCTTTCTCTTTTGCCTGTACTTTTCATTTTTGGTAATTTTGTAATCAACTCTAATCTTGAGATATGGGGGATGGTGCCTCTAGCCTCAGATTCTCCCTCAGTTGTGCTCTCTGGCTTGGAGCTGGAGCTAAGCCAATCTCCTGTAAGTGTCCACAGCCAGCAGCATCCCTCCCTACAGCTTCTGTGCTCAACAGGGGTGTTCTGATTCCTCCTTGCTCCTTCTGTGTATTCACAGCACAGCTGAGTCTGGCATTCCTTGTCAGCAGAAGTTCCCCAACTTCCCTTACTGTCCTTGGGGTAAAAGTTCCTCTGGCTGAAACAGAGGCAGCCTCCCAATACAGCTAACCCTTGGGCTTCCTGCTTGTTGTTTAAGTAGATTTAAGACATAACTTGGAGGTGTTTATTCTTCACAGGGACCAAACTTCATCAAGAATTTTTTGATTATACCAGGAGGAATCCTGTTCTGCCCCTTCTCTTATTTATTTTTACCACTTCATGTTTGTCCTTAGGTGCTGTTTTAACTCTTTTGTGGAGGACCATCTTGAGAGCTTGGAATTTTCTGACCTCTGCTATCTTCCCAGAATCCTCTCTCACTAATGCACTTTTGGTGATGCTGTGAACTACTCCTACCATTCAGGAGAACAATTTGGAACTATGCCCAAAGGACTATAAAATTGTACAGATACTTTGACCCAGAAATATCACTACTAGGTCTGAATTTCAAAGTTAAGAAAGAAAAGAGAACAGGACCTATTTGTACAAAAACATTTAAAGCAACTCTTTTATGGTGGCAAAGAATTGGAATTTGAAGGGATGTCCATCAATTGGGGAATGAATGAACAAGTCGTGATATATGATTGTTATGTAATATTATTGTGCTATGAGAAATGATGAGAAGGATGATTTCATAAAAACCCAGGAAGACTTTTCTGAACTAATGTTAAGTGAAGAGAAAAGGACCAGGAAAGCATTCTACAGTGGAACATCAATACTGTGTTGATGGTCAACTGTGAAAAACTTAGATACTCTAATCAAGACAATGATCTAAGACAATTCCAAAGGAGTAAAAAATGCTATCCTTCTCCAGAGAGCGAACAGATAAACTATGAATGCTGATTGAAACATACTTTTTTAAAACTCTATATTTCTTCTTTTTTGAATATGTATTTCTATTGCAACATGGTTAATATGGAAATATGCTTTTCATGATTTCACAATTACAATCAATACTATATTGCTTGCTTTCTTCAGGGGTCAAGGGAGAGAGGCTGGGAGAAAATTTGGAAATTAAAATTCCAAAAAAAATTTACTCTCTCCATGTAATTGGGAAATATTTAACAAAATGCCGTGAAAATATATTACAGAAAGTATACCTGAAGTTTAAAGTGTTATTATCCACAAGTAGAATTAGTGGATCAATGAATTCTACACTGAGGAAATATAATTTTCTTACACTTATATACATCTTATACTGTCACTAAAGTTTGCACCTGTTATTTGTTCAAATTGAAACAAAATTATTTAGAGAGAACATTATTATAGAGAACATGTCTTTTCTTTGGGCTCCCTCAGTTTTAAACTGGAGTAGGTTCATCTAACATAGAATATAATCATGTGACAATTTCCTCCTGCTGATATTATCTTTTAATTGGAGTCTTTTCTGAAGTATGATTAAGAAGATGACCATGTGTAATGAAGCAACATAAATCATCTTGATTCAATTTCAGTCTTTAATGGAGTGAATTTCCTTGTTCAATTTTTCCCCCTTTACCTTTTTGGCAAATATTAAATTCCATTACAATTGTTCATCTATCTTTAAAGACACAACCTAAAAAAATATGGTTTTTATGTTTGTGTGAGAGGAGTGTTCAGACCTTTGTTTTCTGTGATTTAGTTAATTTTCAGTGTGAAAATCCCATTATTTCAATAAAGTTTGACATTTAAAGTATTTATAACATGTGCATAGTATTAAGGTTGAATATGTAAGAAGCAGCATTTAAATTTAGGTCTTGCTGATGCTATCCCCCTAACATGTGTTGCTTTTAAATTATTCCTTTTGACTACATTTCAAAAGCTATATGGTCCTGAAACTCAGGCTTAATATTATAGCAGTAAATTTATCTTTAAAAATGTTTAACATTGATAATGTAAATAGAAAAATTAAATAATCCCAAAGTAGAAAACTATGGGGAAAATACATACCACTAATCATCTCTTTTGCCTGAGATCTATACCCAGAAACTGTTTTTCTTGTTGCTGTTTTTGTGCTACTGGTTGTGGTGGTGATAACTGTGGTGGTGGTATTTGCCCTTCATTTCGACAAGAACCAATAACATCATGGGATGATGGCTTAACTAGGGTGTGAATTGAATTAACCTCACTGTCTCTTCCAAAGTCACTGAATTCTAATAGCAAGACAAAAGTCAGGATAACTGGTGATGGCCCAGGATATAGTGGATGGCCTTGGCATCTTTGTTGTCTACTATGCCCTAACCAGCCATACCAGAAAGATTTATATTATACAGAAAATCAATATTTGTATATTATACAAAGTCAACAGTTTGTTGCTGATATATATGGAATTAGGAATTCAGAGTCAAGGAAAAACTGATATCCCTGCCTTTTTGACTTAGTTCTTTCCCCACTCCCCACCCCCACCAGGTTCATTTGTTTGCCAATCAATGAGACTGATACATGTTATTCCAGTTCTTCAATTTCTGTAAGACTTTTACATTTCCTCTTCCATCTTCTTTCTCAGCTTAAGACCTTCCCTCTTTTTTTCTTTGAGAAAACCCAGACCACTTGACATGAGCTTCCTATATTCCTATTCTCCTTACCTTAAAACCCCTTGACATCACCCACCCACACACTCCCCCACACACACACTCTACCTTCCTTTCCACAAGTCTATGTCTATGAAGGAGCTTTTCTCCATGCTGTGGCCAACCTATGTTCTTCTTAATGCCATCACTTCTATATATTCTCCAGCAGGTTTCAAAATCAATTATTTCTCCTCTTTTTCTAATATCCAACCTTTTGCTTACTTCATGTTTCTTCCTTGTTGCTTCAAATCTACACAGATCTCCTCATTTATGAAAAATCCTTCCTTAGACTTTACCTTCTCCTCAAGCTATCTACCTATATCTCACTTCCTTTTTTCAGACAAACTCCTAGGGGGGGAAAACTGTCCATAATCATTTCTTCTACTACCTCTCCCCTCACTCCCCAACCTTTGATAACTGGTGTTCTAAACTTCATCATTCAATTGAAACTCCTTTCTTGAAAGCTTTCGTAAATATCTTTAATGCTAAATCTAAATTTTGTTACTCAATTTTCATTCTTCTTGACCTGTCTATTGCATTTGGCACTACTGACTCTTATTCAAAATCTCTCATCTCTACTTTTTATTACCCTTTTGTCCTCTCATTTTTCCTCTCACCTGTATAATTACACCTTTCATCTTCTTTGCTAATTTATCATCCATACCATACCTTACAATTGTGTTTGTTCCCCAATGCTCTCTCCTGGGTCTTCTTTTGTCCATACATACACTTTCTTGGTGACCTCACTAGGTCTTAGGAATTTAATTATCATGTCTATGCAGTTGATTAATGGTTCTATAGAATCCAGCTCCAGTTTCTCCGCTGACCTCCAGGCCCATATCTCCTATTTCCTAATGGGCATTTCAAATTGGATAACCTAGTTTGTGTTCAAGCTCATCATGCCCAAATGATAATTTATTATCTTTACCACTAAAATGCCCTTCTCCAAAAATACTTTACTATTTCTATCAAATGAACTATCCTTTCTTACTATCATTCTTATATTCCACCAATTTTATAACCTTAGCATTATTCTTGTCTCCTTGTTCTTCTTAACTCTGACATATCTGATTGGCCGAATATTGCTCTTTCTTTTTTCAGGATATCTTTCATGTTTTAGATGTTCCTTCATGCTCAGAACTCCTTAGTTGTAGTCCCTATCACATGTTACCTAGATTATTGACATATTCTCCTAATTAATCACATTGACCCAAATCTCTCCCTGCCTCCAGTCTGTCATCTGCTCTGCCAGATTGATTTCTTGTCTATTGAATTTATTTTTTTGTTTAGAAAACCTTGATATTCCCCTCCCACCTCCTTACCATCAAACAAAAGAAATTTAAAAAAAATCATTGACAAGCAAAACAAATTATCCTCCAAAAAATATATCTCATTCTGCATCCAAGGTTCATTCCTTCTCTGTCTGGAAGTGAGTAGCATTCATCACTGATCATCCAGAATAATTGTTGTTCATTGTTTGGATTGGAGTACTTATTGCCTTTAAAGTTGTAATTTTACATTATTATTATTGTATAGTGTTTGGGTTCTGCTCACTTTAATCTCCGTCATTAGTTCATGCAAATGTTAAGGTTTTATCAAAGTTAAATGATCTGGGAGTCCATATTCTGCCCTCTATAAAGGAAGGCATTGGGAGTAGTTTGGTACTCTGCCTTCCAGAGGGAGGGGAAAGGACATAGAGTTTGACTTTGCAGTTTGGTTGTAAGTTTAGAAGTGATAAGTTTATCCTGGGACGGGTATCTTCTCTCATGGAGTTGAAATAAGGTAGGACAAAAGATATAAAGTAAAATGATGTGCAAATCTGATTTTTGCCCTTTATAAAGAAAAACATTAGGAGGAGTTTGGTACACAGCCCTCTAGCACTCCAAACAGACAGGAAGGGAGGTTAAGGAAGGTAGAGTCAATCAAGAAGGAATTAGGAGTTTAGAAGTGCTAATGTTATCTTGGGAGAGGCATTTTCAGCAGTGTTGAAATTTGGCAGGGTGGCTGATGCAAGGTGGAGTGAACACAGGGAAAGAGAGGGAAAGGGTAGAGTGGAAAAGTGTTGGTAGATAAAGATACATGTGATTGTGTTTGGGATAGCCTTACAATTACCTAAAATTGATGGGTTTGATATGACTCTTCTTCCTACATTTTAACTGATCACACCTCTTTTGAAATCAAGCCACCCCCAGGAGGTCTTTGTCCTAACTTTAGAAACAAATGATTTATAGCATTAGGTTGTTTTTATTGCTTTTTCTATATACTTTTCTTGTACAAACACAAGTTAAAGATTTGATGAATTACTTTATTAAACTGAGAAAAGCAGTGCATCAAATATTTTTTAGTTCATTGTTCTACCAGTAATACAAGTGTGGTCATTATTGCTAAACAATTCTTTTTATATTCTTGAGTAAAGAACATGCCAATCACATATCTTATTAGAAGAATATGTAACCTTGTAACTAAATAATAACAGCAATAGGTACCACTGGTAAAGTATTTTTTTAAGTTTGCAAAGCACTTCATATATCTTCTCTTTTGATATTCACAAAACAGCTCTGACTTGAAGACTATTTTTATCCCCATTTAATAGATGAAGAAAGGGAGGTTAAATGACTTGTCCTGAGTCATACAATTAATGTTTGGGGTAGGATTTGAACTTTAAGTGCAGTGCTTTATCCATCATGTTACAGAGCTATAACACATTTAAATTGTCTTAATGAACACTATTGGCATAAAATGGACTCCATAGCTAATGACACAAGATGCAATTTTGAAAACTAATTATTATACTAGGGGTATTTAACAGATTCCTTTTTCTTCTGTTGCGATCCAGAAAGCCTCTGCTAAGCAACAATGGGAAGGAACTGTCATTATGAGAGATCAGGAAAGGCATCTTGTGGAAAGTTGTATTTTAACAGACACTTGAAGAAAGCTAGGAAAGCCAGGAAGAGGTAAAGAGGGGGAAGCATTCCAAACATGAGGGATAGGCAGTGAACATGACCAGAGTTGAGAGGTGGAGTGTTTTATTCAAGAAGCCCAAGAAGACCAAGTGGGTTGAAGAGTATGTATAAGGCAATAAGGTATAAAAAGATTAAAAAGGTTAGGAGGAGACAGGTTATGAAGAACTTGGAAAGCTGAATAGCTGATTTTATGTTTGATTCTTGATATGAAAGAGTGATATCAGAGTTTGCTGAATAAGGAGATGACAAGGTTAAATTTGCACTTCAAGATGATCAATTTAATAGAAAAATTGAGGATAGCTTGGAGTTCAGCAAGGCTTGGGTCACAGAAACCAACTAGAAACCTACTAACATCATTCATCATGAGTTAATGGGGACTTGTACCAGATTGGTAACAGAGGAGAAAAGGGGGTCATATATAAGAGATTTTATAGAGGTATAATTATTTTTAAATTATGAAATCCTTCATAATTTTTTGGGGGGTACAATTTGTTACAATTACTTTCAAATATAATTCATCCATCCATTCCTCAATTGATGGGCATCCTGTTAGTTTCCTATTAATTTCTACTACACACAGAATTGTCATATATATGTATGCAGTTGGACATGGGAGACAAGTTAGAACAGGAAAAATTGATCTGGGTATTATCTGCACAGAAATGATAACTGAATCATGGAAACTGAAGAGATCACCAAGCAAATAAGTACAGAAGGAGAGAAAAAGCAGGCTAGGACAGAATCTTGGGGACTAACCATTATTAACAAGCATGGCTTGGATGAAAATTCTGCCAAGGAAATTGAGATAGGATCATCTGACAGATAGGAGGAGAAAGGAGAAAGGGCAATGTCATAAAAACCTAGAAAGAAGAGTTTCAAAAACAGGCTGCCAAAGATCACCGAGAGGTTAAGAACTATAAGGAGGGGGAAAAAGCTTCTTAGTTTTGGAAATTAAGAGGTCACTGACAATGTTGGAAAGAGCATTTTCAGTTGAATGATGACATCGAAAGCCTCACTACAGGGAATTAAGAAGAGAGTGAGAGGAAAGAAAGTGGAGACACCAATCAGAGAGAACCTTTTTCAGTGTTGAGAGGAGATAGAAAGGAGAGATACAATATGATAGCTAGCAGGGATGAACTGAACAACTCATATCCTGTATATATTTTCTGTGTACATAGTTGTTTGTGTATCATTTTTTCCTATTATCTTGTGAGATCCATAAGAACAGGGACTATTTTTTTTCCTTACTATGTATCTCTAGTGATTACCACAGTAACTGCCACCTAGAATTCATTTAATACTTATTGACTAACTAAAATCCTATGGTCAAAGAAAGAAGGGACAATTTAACATGACAAAGAAAGGAAACCAAGTATTATGGGTAAATGAATGGCCAATTTTTGTAGATGACAATGCAGAGTTGAATTTGTTCATCAAAGGTCTAAGACCAGAAAAGAGGACATCATAGCCAATGAAGTGTCAATGGTCTGGGAATGAATGAAAGGATGGAAGAACTGACAATCATGATGAGAAAAAAGAAATTTCAGGGTTGTATGGCAGAGGGAAATTTGAAGTGACAATAGATTATGATTAGATACGAGGATTTCACAGTCATAAACATAAAAGTCTAATTTGTGTGGTTGATGGAAAGAACAAGGATACAATGATATTGTGTGTAGCTGAAGGGAGGTTAAGGTAGGTCTTGGAAAATTAATAATATCAAGATTAAAGCTCAAAGGGATATTTGAGATAATTAATCCATGCCCCTTCATTTTGCCCGTGGTCGTAGTACTAGTGAGTGTTTGAAGCAGGGTTTTAAACCCAGGTATTCCTCACTCTAAATCCAATGCTCAATCCACTATACCATTGCAACTCCCCAAAAGCCTGTTTTAAAGAAAATTGACAGTGACCAATACCTCTGCTTCTGCAAGTCTGATCAGGGTAAATTTGGGGGCAATTATTGAAGATAATATACAGCAAATCCCTTACTGTGATCCCCTAAGCTACATGCTCATTTAGGGCAATATAATTAGAACTATTAGGTAGCTTTTCCATCAGGGCAGAGTCTGAGAACGTCACTTCACTTTTGCTTCTACATAAAGGTATGGAAGTATACCAATAGTGTCCCTGAGGAACTTCTGTACCATTCTGCTTCCTCGTAAAGGAAGAAAGATAGAAGTCTTGAAAATGTACTATATAATTGAAGAGAGACAGAAAAATTCAGTGATTCTTTTTGAAGGATAAGGAAACCTATGAAGAGAGAGAATATTTCATCAGAAGCTAAGGTCTATTGGGGATGAAGGCAAACATACTGTTGATTCCTGACACAGGTTCTTCTCCTGACCTCTTTCCCTAACTCAAAAGTGTTTTAGGAAATTCACGTATTTGTAACATGCCATATGCCAAGTAAAGGTCACATATAAATGGCTGTAGGAAGGAACATTTCTGAACTTAGGAATACAGACCATCATATTAAAAAAAAGGTTAAGGCTACTGGCAAAATGTAAGTATTTACTGAGATTCCAGATGCCCGAGGATACATAAAATATTGCAGTGTTACCTAATCAGGCAGGTGTAGTAGAGAAAAAGAAGATTTAGAGTAAGAGGAACCAGAGTCAAATCCCAGCTCTGCTACTTAATACTTCCGAGACCTTGGACAGTCACTTAACTTCCCTGAGCTTCAGTTTCATTATATGTAAAAAAAGAGTGGGTTGGACCTAATGACTCCACAATCACAGAGGGAAGGGGCATTTGATTACAACAAATTGAAGAGTGAAATAATAAAGAGTGAAAGAATGGTCAAATTTATTTTGAATTTTTTGGCTCAAGTTGGACATGGTTATTTCACAAAGGAGGAAGACAGAATTAAGATGTAAATGTAGGTAAAAATTTTTCCAGGAAATAGTCCTTGTTTTGCTTGTAACAAAGGAGTTGGGGGCAGAGATGAATCTGCATTTTGAAAGTTTGAAAAGGTTTTAGATTAGAGGTTTTCTTATGAAAAATTGTTTACTGCTTCTAACATGAAAACACCAGAAAAAGTAGGCATTTTTATATGTGTAAAGAGTTAATGATATTATCTTAAAGAAATAAAGGAAGTGGCAAAATATATTAATGTCTATCTCCTAGACTAAGAGGAAGCCTTGAAATGAGAGGGTAGCATAGCATTTAATGGAATTAACAGTATACCTGAGGATGTTTCAAAAAGCAGGGCAAAACTTCAGTCTGCAAAGATGAGTACCTAGCTCAAAAAATTGTAGCTATCAATTAACTTAAAAAAGAAGAAAGGGAGTTATAACACTTGTGGCATGATATTTAGGAATCATTTCTTTGTATCCTCAGAATAAAGAGCTAAAATTCACTTAGAACCTGCATACATATGTTAAAACTACATACTATTTTTAAAATCTTATAAGGTAAAAGGACAAAAACTACAAACTGTATTTTTAGCATATTTTAAATGTCCCCTGTCCCTTGCTTTCTACTCATCCTCTTTCTTTTCCTCAGACTATGTCTTTTATTGGATATCTAAAAGGTAAATTTAATTAGATTTTCTAACCACAAACAACTGTCATATAGATGATTATTTGAGGATATATTTAAAATGTCTCCTTATACCAAAATTTCATAGGGAAGGAAGTTAAGAGACAATTGGAAGAGTATTGGACTGGGAACAAAAGACTTTGGTAAGTTCAGGCAACATATTTCATATTTCTGTTTCCTTACTAGTAAATTGAGTAACTTCTTTATACTTCACTTTCACCTTCTCTAAAATGAGATGTTTAAATAAGATGAGCTACAAGATTTCTTTTGGCTCTATTACGTAATTCAGTTTTATAATGATAAAAATACACTTGTATTGTCATGATTTTATTATAGAAAACTATAGAATGTTATAGAGGGATTTCTTGGTTGGAACTATATGGACTGAGCCTCAAAGTCTATCACACTTATAAAATGAGATTTAATATAAACAAGGCAAGATCAGTACTGACTCTTTATAAGGTTAACTTAAATGGTTTGTATTAAAGTGGAAAGAGTCCTAAATGTGGAATCAGAAGAAATAGGTTTGAATATTTTCTTTCTCATACATTAACTTTGCATAATTTGGGGTTAATCATCTGAACTCTTTGGCTCTCTCTTTTGTCTTGAAATTTGAGAAAGTTAAATTTAATGATCCCTAAATACTCTTCTAGCTCTCTATCCAATGATAATTTTAAAAAAGTTGCAACTAGTTTTGCCAAGCTGTATTCTGAAATCTCTGTGTAGTTATTAGGTTATATAAATTTATTTATATTTTAAAATGAGGAAAGATTATCTTCCAAGTTAAAAGTATTTTGAGAAAAACCTAAGGAGAGTTAGTGATAAATATGCATGAGTGAATAACATGAGCATTCTAATGTGGTATTTAATCCCTAATAATAAATAGGAAATAATTTGGCTATTAAGAATTGCTTCCTGTTTCAAAAGAGAATTCTTATTTTTTTAAATTTTAATTGTGTTTCATTTTTCCCCAGTTACATGTCAAGGAAATTTTTAGTATTCATTTTCACATGACTTTGTGTTTCAATTTTTTTCTAACCTCCTTCCCTCCCCTTTCCTTCTCTGAAAATGGTAGGCAGTTTGATATATTTTATATATGTACTATCACATAAAAAGTAATTCAGTGTTAGTCACAGTTGTGAAAGAAGAAACAGATCAAAAGAAAAAAAAAACATGAGAAAGAATAAAGTGAAAAATATGCTTCAATATGCATTGAGTCCATCAGTTCTTTACCTGGACGTGGATAGCATTTTCTTTCATGAGTCCTTTCTACTTGGATAATTGTATTCCTGAGAAGACCTGAGCCGTTCCATCATACACTGTTGTTGATACTATATGCAATGTTTTCCTGGTTCTGCTCATTTCACTTTGCATCACTTCATACAAGTCTTTCCAGGATTTTCCAAAATCTGCCTGTACATCATTTCTTATTGCACAATAGTATTCCATTACATTCATATACCACATCTTATTCAGCCATTCCCCAATTGATGTGCATTGTCTCAATTTCCAATATTTTACCACCAATAAAAGGGCTGCTACAGATATTTTTGTACATATAGGTCCCTTTCCCTTTTTTATGATCTCTTTGAGATGTAGAAGTAGTAGTGGTATTGCTAGATCAAAGGGTATGCAGAATTTGGTTGCACTTTGGGCATAATTCCAAATTGCTCTCGAGAATTGTTGTATCATTTCATAACTCTATCAACAGAGTATCAGTGTCCCAATTTTCCCATGTCCTCTCCAATATTTATCATTTTCCTTTTCTGTCATATAAGCCAATCTGATATTGTGAGGTAGTAGCTCAGATTTATTTTTAATTGTCATTTTTCTAATCAAGAGTTATTTAGAGGATTTTTCCAAGATGTAGAAAACATTACTTTCTTCACCTGAAAACTTCCTGTTTACATCCTTTGACCATTTGTCAATTGGGGAATGACTTGTATTCTTATAAATTTTATTCATTTCTCTATATATTTGAGAAATGAGGTCTTTATCAGAGACAATTGCTATAAAGATTGTTTCCCAGCTTTGTTTTCCTTCTAATCTTGGTCACATTAGTTTTGTTTTTACAAAAACTTTTTAATGTAATCAAAATCATCTCTTTTACATTTTGTAATGTTCTCTGTCTCTTGTTTGGTCATTAATTCTTCTCCCCTCCACCATAAACCTGACAGGTAGACTTCGTTGTTCTGCTAATTTGTTTATGGTGTCACCCTTTATGTCTAAATCATGCACCCATTTTGGCCTTTTCTTGATATATGGTATGAAATGTAAATCTATACATAGTCTGTGTCCTATTGTTGTCTAATTTTCCCAGTAGTTTTCGTCAAATAGTAAGTTATTATCACAAAAGCTAGGGTCTTTGGGTTTATCAAATACTAGATCACTGACTATTGTGCCTTATGTATCTAATACAAAATATAATATATATATATATGTATATATACACACATACACACACACACACACACACACACACACACACATATATATATATACTTTATCTACTTTATTAAAATTGTCTTTATAGGGCAAACAGAATTAAGGAACCTAATGCATTTATGAAAAAGCTCAACCTGATAATAAATTTTATATTCTTGAATCTAACAGTATTTTTAAAGCAACCACAAACATTATTTTTATTTGTACTCTAATGCCTAAAGAAAGGAGATGTGGGGACTGCATAGTCATCTCCTTAAATCAAGATATGATCTGACAAACTTAAGCATTTAAAATGGAAAATCACATTTTAAGCTATGCAAAATGCAATTAGCTGAAAGTCCCCAAAGTGTATCTCACTTCTTTCATCTTGTACATTTATTGCTCCAAAAAATTAAGTACTCATTCTGCTGTGACTGATTTCCCAATAAATTAAAAAAAATGGGGGGGGGGTCAATACCAGGCACAAAAATAACAAAAAGTTTTCAATGTTTGAGAATTTTATGAAACCCATTCAATCAATTCCAAACTCATACTGATAGCAGGGAGGGTTGGGAAACACTTAGAACTACTGAACATCGATATTAGAACATTTGTTCTACTTACTGTTTGCACATAAGCATGAACACTTGTAAATGGGTGGTTGTCTCTAAACAGACTACGAAACATGCCATGTTCTCATTAAATTTTGCTATTTTAAATAATTTCATAGAATCAAGAAGTTAGAAGTCTTCATCACTGTCTGATCCTACTTTTAATATTATACCATTACTTGGATAAAATGACTCAATACTACTCTGCTCTTTTGAAAATCTTAAGATGTTTATAATTGATGAGCATTTCTTTCTATGACAACTTAAAATATGTGGTAGGGCAGCAGTGGCAAGGGAGACCTGTAATAACATTTTTGTTAAGCTGCTGCAGACTTCATAAAGCTTTAATTTTATGGTTATTAAATTTAGCACCAGAATTTCTTGCCCCCATCTTTCACATTTGTGAATATGTATGTTTCCTAATTCTCCACCTAACTTATACATACCAATTTTGTTCCTATGCTTCAAAAAAATTTGAAAAATAAATGAATCAAAAAAGCAGAATTTAATTTAGTTCAATAAGGACAGTATTAAGTTTCTCCTACACCTACTTTTGATCAATGAGGGTAAGGGGAGATGAGAGACAGAGATAGAGACAGAGAGATGCAGACTTGTTACAGAGAAGTCCGTTGAAAATGGGTCCATAAATCTAATACTCATTTTTTAAAATTAATGTTATGATGATTTTCAATCTTTCTTCTTCTTTGTATGTTCAGGGATATACCACAGATATTTCCTCTTGGAGGAGGAATTTCAGTAACAGAGAAATTCTGATATCATTGAATGGCCGATAGTTAAAAATGAACCAACAATTCCTTTGATGATTACAGTTGACAAAGGAATAGAGAAATGGATTTTTTTTTTTCTGGAGCATTCGATTTCACCTGGTCATGGTTAATAAAATAATCTTTATGAGGGTTCTGAGAGGATGGAATATATATTCAGGAAAAAAATGGGAGAGTCCACATTAGTATTATAATTTGCAAAATACTACAATATAATAATAATATTTTATTCCATTTCTTGGTCAAAGTAAGTTCTTCCCATTTTTTCCCTCATAAATTCTTCAAGAATTATTTTGATTATAAATTTTGAACAATAGTGAGAAAATAATGTTTACTTTCCTCTTCTATTTCTTAAAAGTGGTGGTTAAGCTGGTGGGGAATTTATTTTCAAAGTAGTACATAGAAGAATATACATACAATGTCTATCATTTATTAATATTACTAATGCAATCCAAATTTCAGGATCAATAGAAACATAAGGCAGTTAAAGACCAACAAACCACAAAAGCATGAGATGTTCTTCGGAGAACAGTTACTACATGTTTGTTGCTTAGCAACAAAAACTTCCGGAACCTAATGCTAACTATGAGATGTAGTTAACCTTGAAGTAACTGGAATTACATACGATAGGACAAAATAAAGAGAAAAAATTGCATCATATTTAAAACAATGTTTCATTGTTTATAAGAACTTAGTAGGGTGCAAACTTGTACTGAAAGTTATATTCAGGCTA
>JAQQSZ010002634.1:0-14699 GCA_028646595.1 Phalanger gymnotis
ATAATAAAAAGAAATAAAAAGAAAAAAAAGAAAAGGAGAAAGAATGAAAGTCTAAGGAATTCATGGTGTCCTCAAGAGGCTAAAATAATTCCCATAAATCCAACTCCCCAGTGCTTTGGGTGAATCTTCTGAGATGGGGGATTGGCCTCAGCCTTGGAAGGATTTGAGGATAAGAATTGCATAGGAGGAAAAGTTGTGAAAGCCATGCAATCTCCACTGGGTGGGGGAGCAGAAGGAGAAGGGGCAGAGACCGTATCTATGAAGTTGCACAAACACTAAAGCAAAGGAGAGGAAAATAAAAGCTCCATATGTCCTCCCACTATGAAAATAATATTACCTTATTAGGACAAAGGCATTGTGGGATAGTACTAATAATGGTATACTGTATACATATATAATACATATATATAATAGACATATAATACATATATATATACATATATATGCATTATATATTATATATATATATATATATGAAACCAGAGCCCAGTTATACTTATAACTGTACTCTCCTCTAGGTCAGGAGATTTTGGTTCCAACATTGATTGTACTGCTTGCTGTCTATTGGGCCAACAGCAAATCATTTCACTTTTCTGGGCCCTGTCTTCCTCCTCTCTCAAATGGGGTGTGTGTGTGTGCCACTGGATCATCTTTAAGGCCTCCTTAATTTGATATTCTCTGTTCTGAGGCCCCTCCCAGTTCTGACATCCTCTGTTCTAAGGGCCCTTCTAATTCTAATAGTCTATGTTCTAAAGTCCATTCAAGCTCTGGCATCCTATGTTTTATGTTCAAAGGTCCTTTGCTGCTCTGATATTCTGTATTCTTAACCCGATATATTTGTCTTTCAACCCCAAAATAAAGAATGCCAATTGTCAAATACATGTAGCTATAACCATTACTGTTACTTGAGCTGGCACTGTTGCCTAGAATGACTGCCAAGTGCCTGGCCTTTGGAGGCCCAGCCTTGGCAGCCACCATTGGGTCATTTATAGAGCATGATGGGGCACAGGCCTGCCTGCCCTTGGAACTCTTCAGTAGGTTGGAGGCAAACTAGGTCTGATCAGAGAAAACATGAGGGGCAACAGTTTTCAACAGCTGTGTGGACTTCTTTGGTTTCAGTCCGTGCCCTCGGGGGTCATTCTAAAGTCCTCACCCTTATCTCGTGACTGCCTGGGCACTCATGAGCCCCGGAAGCAACACTAGAGGAATGGAAGAGATCCTTGCCATCCTGCCCTGGCCCCCTGAGACAGGCCTGCTCCCTACGTGGTATTCTCCAGGTCTTTTTCTGTCCCAAAGTCCCCTTATCCCCTGCCAACCAGGCTCTGAACTCTAGACAGCTGTGGAAAGGGAGACCATGTGTTTTGTGGAGCAAAGGGAGGATTTGCCTGCTCCCTTCCTAGGCTCATGGGGCTTGAAGTTTCAAGGTGGCTTGAAGGTCATCAAACTCAACCCTTTCATTTTTGAGATCAGGAAACCATCCTGGAGAACAGAGACTGAAGAGTGTACAATTAGTATGAAGCAACAGGGCCAGGATTCCGAGCCAAGTTCCCCCAGGACCCCTCACTCCTTACAGAGTTCCTACTACCTATCACACTGCCCATAGCCAAAGAGCTGTAATGGAGAAGAAGCAGTAACCTTGGCCCCAAAAGGCAGAACTAGCAATATGAGGTGAGGGTTAGAGGCAGGGAGAAGGGAAGGCATAAACAGGCAAATTTCAACTCAACTTCAGACTTGTTTAACACCTGGAATGAGTAGAGAAGTGAGTTCCTTGTCACTTGAGAGGTTCAGTTAGGGGCTGGGTGACCATGTGTCAGGGAGAGCCTAAAGGACTTCCTATAGAGAGGCAGTTGGTGCAATGGAAATGGTTCTGCTATGTCAGGACATTTCATGCCCTTCAGGCATCAGCAGATCTGAATTCCAGTCCTAGGGAAAAGTTACAATGTCCCAACCATGGACAAGTAGTACCATTTCTCAGGGCCCCAGTCTCCCCATCTGAAAATCCTTGAGTTGGTTTAGATGAAGTCCCTCACAGCTCTAACAAATCAATTTTTAAGGTTTTTCCCAGCTCTGACATCCTGGTTTCTTAGGATTAGAATCCTAAGGATTCTAAGGTACCTTTCAGGTCTGGCGTTCTGGCATAGCCATGACACAGGGTTAGGTGACCCATAAGGTTCCATCCACCTCTGTGATTTTATAGTCCCTCCTCTCTCAGACTGAGAGTCAAGAAACATGGACTGTAGTTCTGACACTTACACCTTGGACAAATCAGCCATTCACTCTGGGCCTCAGTTGTTTCATCTATAAAATAAACAGTTCCTACTCCTATCCTATCCAATCTCAGAGCATCTTAGGACCCAAGATCTAGAGCCAAAAGGGAGCTTGGAGGGGACCTAGGCCAATTCCCCATTTTACAGATAAGAAAACTGAGACAAAGGTTAACTTGGGACCATAGAATCATAGATGCCTAGATTTAGAAATAGGAGGGACCCTAGAGGTCACCTGATCCAAATATCTGCTTTTATAGATGGATGTGGAGTAGGGAAGACCCAAATTCATCTCGAGCCTCAGACACTTGACTCTGGGGAAGTCACTTGATTGCTGTCTTTTGCTCATCTGTAAAATGGTGCCAATAATCACACCTCCCTCCCAGGATTGCTGTGTAAATCAAGTGAGATAAAATTTGCAAAGTGCTTAGCAAACTCTAGAGTGGTATATAAATGTTATGTGTGTGTGTGTATATATATATATATATATATATATATATATATATTATTATTATTATTATTAAGTGACTTGCCCAGTCACACAGGCAGCGGATGACAAAGCTGAAATTTGAACTTGCCAGATGACTTGCTCAAAGTCACACGTTTCATAAACAATGGAGCTGAGATTTAATCTGGCTTGGACTCCACTATTTTTTTCCACTCTACCATGTTATGTCCTGTCTTTGAGCAGGATTGTTTCTAAAATCAACTCTTGCATTGTTGCAGCAGCTATGTGGCACCATAGTGGATAGAGCACTGCGCCTGGAGTCAGGAAGATCTGAATTCAAATCCGGCCCCAGACATTTACTAGCTGTGTCACCCTGGGAAGTCACTTCACCCTGTTTGCCTCAGTTTCCTCATATGGAAAATGAGCTGGAGGAGGAAATGGCAAACCAGTGTAATATCTCTGCCAAGAAAACCCCAAATGGGGTCATGGAGAGTCAGACACGACTGAAACAACTGAACAATGACAGTAACAACACGTATCGTGTTTTCAGTTTTTAATATCCTCTATTTAAACTCCTCCTTCCACAAAATCTCTTGGCTCCTATTTCATTATTTAACAGCTGTTACTCCCAAGAAGCTTGTGTTTATGCCTCACCTCAGTCCTGTCTTTTGGAATTGTTGTCAATTTCTGGAAAGGGCTTGGAGATCTTGGATGGGTAAATCCCCATAGTGTTTAAAGCCCAGGCTTAGCTCCCCAGTCTTCAATAAGAGGACTTCTACCCTGACTAGGAACAGGGCAGTTCTAATCACAGAAAGCCAGCCTGTCAGAGCTGGAGGAGACTCCTGGGATCATCGAGGCCAAGCCCCTCACTTAACAGATGAGGAAACCCGAGATTCAGTGACTTGTCTATGGTCACATAGCTGGTAAAGGTTGGCCAAACCAGTCTTTCTAGACAACACGATCACCCTCTGCCCAGACCTTGGGGGAGACTGGGAAATGGGTGCTATGATCTCTTAAGTGAACCTCCAGTCTGAGTTTCAGAAACTCATTTTCACTTTCCTCCTTTCTGGGGCTAACTGGAGAAGACAGACTATCAGATGGAGGGGCTGAGACTAGAGAGGCACTGAGTCATTGCTACAGTTCTCTTCTGGGCTTTGTTAAAGAAAATACATTCTGCACTCCTGTAGCAGTTGACACATCTCTTGGATTGGGCAGAGCCATACAAAATCCCTTTTCCCCACAAGAATCAATGCCAATAGAATATTTTAGCCTTTTGCCTGATGCCCATACAGCTGCTGATATTTCTTTTAGTTTGCTGGACAGCTCCCTGGGGACCCAGAGGAATGGCTTTAAGGATTTTTCTCCTTCCCCAGCAGACAGTCCTGAACCAGCCATCCCTCCCACCCCTGGCCTATTGCTAGAAAAGGGCCCCTTGCTCCCGACTCCAAAAAATCCAGCTGAGTCCTTCCTCCAGGACCCCAGAGGAAAGAGAGTACTGTTGAGGTGAGAGGTCACAGGGGCTTGCTTCCTATGTCATCTTTCTTCCATTAGAGCCTTCTGTAGGAAAAAATACAATACATAGGGGGCAGCTAAGTGGCCCTGGAGTTAGGAAGATCTGAGTTCAAATCCAGCCACAGACACTTGGCATTTACTAGCTGTGTGACCTTGGGCAAGTCACTTAATCCCAATTACCTTGCTTTCCCCCCTAAAAATACAGTACATAAAGGATTCAGGAGTCAGAGGGTAGGTGGATTGGCAGCTAGAAGGGACCTTAGGACAATCTCCAAGTTTTAGAGATGAGGAAGAAATTGAGACCCTGAGAAGTACAAAATTAGAGGATCTGAAAGCCAGAAAAACCCTCAGAGGCCCTGCACTAAAACCCATTACTGAGCAAGACTTTTCTTTAAGGGCCACCCAACAAATGGCTGGATGACTCCTATTTGAAAAACATTAGAGAGGGGAACTATGTCACCACCCCCATTCGATCACCTCCAGTGACTCCCTCTGGGATAAAATTTTAAATGCTCTGTTTGGCTTTTAAAGCAGTTCATAATCTAGATCCTTCTGACCTTTCTGGTCTTCTTACACCTTACTCCCTCCCCACCATACTCTGAAATCAGGTGGCACGGCCTCCTTGCCACCATCTCCCAATTCTGGGCATTTTCACTGACTGCCCGCTGCCTGGAATGCCCTCGCTCAGCATTTCCTCCTCTTGGCTTCCGTTAAGAGGCCTCAAATCTCGCCTTCTGAAAGCCCCTTCTACTCTGGGATAGTTCTCATCCTCAGGCAGTTTTTTTCCTTATAATTAAACTAAATGTGTCTCTCTGGGGCTTCCCTCATTTACTCTTGATTCTGCCCTCTGGGCCCAGGCAAAACCAGACTAATCCCTTTTTGTCAGGGATCACAGACTGAGAGTGGAAAGGTACCCCAGAAGTCCAAAGCCTCCATTTTACAGATGAACAAACTGAGACCCAGAGAAAGGGAACAATTCACCCAAGGACACATAGGAAGGGACACAGGCGAGATCTGAATTCACACCCTCAGACTTTAAAGCCAGTATTTTTACACTGTGCTCTGCTGCTTCAGTACAGGATGTCCCCAAAGCCTTAGTATTGTTTTAAGCTATTCAAATAAGTCTCCTTGAGAAAGCCTGTACTTGAAGGCAGCTATCACAGTCCCTCCTAAATTTTCTCATCTCCAAGCTAAATATGGTTTGGATCTTCAGGTATGTTGTCCTGTCTTCCCATGTTCTAGGCAAGTTCCCTAGGTCCAATTTCACCATTTCTTTCTCTCACCATCTACCTTAGGATAGAAAGTATGTTAGAGGAGCGATAATAAAACCACATGTCCCTATAACAATTTATGGGCCCAGATTTCAATCTGGAAGGCACATTAAGGATTAGGTAGGCCAGGGGTAGGGCACCTTCAGTCTCAAGGCCACATGTGGCCTTCTAGATCCTTGAGTGCAGCCTTTTGACTGAGTCTAAGTTTGACAGAACAAATCCCCTTAATAAAAGGATTTGTTTTGTGAAGTTGGGATTCAGTCAAAGGGCCACCCTTGAGGACCTAGAGGGGATTTATTCTGTGAAGTTGGGATTCAGTCAAAGGGCTGCCCTTGAGGACCTAGAGGGGATTTGTTCTGTGAAGTTGGGATTCAGTCAAAGGGCCACCCTTGAGGACCTAGAGGGGATTTATTCTGTGAAGTTGGGATTCAGTCAAAGGGCGGCACTTGAGGACCTAGAGGAGATTTGTTCTGTGAGGTTAAGATTCAGTCAAAGGGCCACCCTTGAGGACCTAGAGGGCCAAGGCCTGTAGGTTCCCCACCCCTGACTAGCCTAATACCTTTATTTTGTAGATCAGGCAAAGTGATTCATGTAAGGGCACACAGGCCTTAGAAATAGTAGGGCCACTACTCAAAGTCAGCTCCTCAGACTCCAAGGTAGATGACATTGAAACCATATTTACAATCCACTTTCCCTGTGAGAGCCACCCTTCTGTCATAAGGTTATGAATATCTTTGTATACATGTATATATGTATGTATACACACATATATGTATATATACATATGTATATATGTGTAACCTTATGCATGTATGTATAACCTCATTTGAAGGTGAGAAAACTGAGTCTCAGAGAAAGGAAATGACTTGCCCACAGGCCCAAAGATGTTGATCAGGAGTGCCCAACTCAAATAGAAATGCGGACCCACTAAAGATCCCTGTGGGTTGTGTATCGATTGTTGTAAAATATGCCATCTGGGTTGTACATTGTTTTTCTTTATCTTGTAAAACATTTCCCAATGACATTTCAATCTGGTTCTGCTCTAAGCAGAGAGCGGTGCAGGTGACATGGGTCCGGGTGGTGTGTTTGACACCTCTGATGTCAGTGTCTGAACGGGTGGTCAGGCCCCCATGACTTGCCCAAAGTCGCCCAGCTAACAAGCGTCAGAGGCCAAATTTGAAGCGAGGTCTTCCTGACTCCCAGGCCAACACTCTGTTGACTGCCTAAGCCAAGTCCTTTTTAATTGGCCCACTGGTCTTTCTCTCCACTCCTGCCAAACTGTTCCCAATTATCCCCATTCTGCGTGTGGAAAAACAAAGCTTGGTGCTCGTGATTTCCTTAGTGGGTTGTAGCAGATGGCAGCTACTTGGAAGAAAAGAGAGCAGCATTTGGTCTTTTCCAACAGCACCGAAAGAAGGAACTTGGAGCAATGTCTGCATTTTAAAGGAAATGATGAGCTCTACTAGCAATAGCCTTGGGAGGAAGGTAGAAGGAGCAGTTTATTCCCATTTTACAGATGCAGAAACTGAGGATCCCAGAGGCTGACTTGTCCATGATGCTCTAGTTGGAGCTTCTTCCATTATCAATCAGTTGACAAGTATATTATTAAACAAGCAGCTGCCATGTGCCAGGGGCCTTGCTGGGGGGACCAGAGTGGGGGAAGGTGGAGGAAAGCAGGGAGTGGGGATGGGTGGGCAGTACAAAGATAAAAATGCCCTCAAGGAGCTAACATTGTATCATGGAGACAACACATATACATACATACATACATACATATATACATACATACATACACATAAACACATACATGTACACACAAATATATAACCATACATATACATAAACACATAAGCATATACATATACACATAAATACATGAACACACATATACATAAACATATATGCATAAACATATAAATACACACATACACATATAAACATACACATACACATAAACACATACATCCGGGGGTGGGGACTGGCCAATAAAGTCCCAAGCTTTGGAGCATAGTCAGATCTGCTCTTCCTCTTAGGATGATAGCGAGCATGTCCAGATATTCTCTGCCTGATTCCAAAATGGCAGCCTGCGCTTGCTCCCAGCCATGAGTAACTGTGGAACCAGCATTGTGTGATGATAAAAAGTTTTCCAATTGGCTGAAGATCCGAAAAGACTAATGACTCATAAATTGCTGAGCTGGAATGAAGTGTGCTTATTATTAAATGAAACTAGGCAGCTGGGTGGTGCAGTGGTTAGAGCACCAGGCCTAGAGTTAGGAAGACCAGAGCTCTAATCCAGCCTCAGACATTTCCTAGCTGTGTGACCCTGGCCGAATCACTTCACCTTTGTTTACTTCAGTTTTTCATCTGTATAATGGGGCTAATAGTAGCACCTGCCTCCCAGATAATATTTGTAAAGCACTTTGCAAACCTTAAAGTGTTAAATAAATGCTATTATGACTACTGTTATCATTATTATATTAATGGCAACTGGGGGAATATTTACCTGTTACAATCCCCTTGCACAAGAGGCTATAATGGAAGACTTCTGCTCCAGGATTTGGAGTGTGTGTTGACATTCTGAAACTAGTTTTGGTTTGCTAACCATATGGTGAAGAGATTGACTGGCCACAAAATACAATAATAGTAAAAGATAGCATTTACTTTAAGGTGTGCAAAGGTTAAAAAAAATGAGATTAACACACAATAACCTTGTATTATTATCCCTATTTTATAGATGAGGAAACTGAGTCACAGAGAGTGACTTACCCAGGATCTCACTACTAATAAGTATCTGGGACAGTCATTTCTGACATGGCAAAAGAAGGCGCATTTTTTTTAAAGGGGGAAGGCAGGGCAATTGGGGTTAAGTGACTTGCCCAAGGTCACACGGCTAGTAAGTATGTCATGTGTCTGAGGCCACATTTCAACTCACGTCCTCCTGACTCCAGGGCCAGTGCTCTACTCACTGCACCATATAGCTGCCCACAGAAGGTACATTTTTAAGAGCTACCCTACCACATAGTTTATCGATCCAAGGGGCCTAACGGAAAGAAGTCTCCTGACTTGGGATCAGAAGATCTTGGTTTCAGTCTTAGCTCTGCCCTTTGCTATGTGACTTTGGGCAAGTCACTTCCTATAATCTTGTCCTCCATTTACTTATCTAAAAAATGAAGAAACTGGAATACATAATCTCTAAGGCCCATCCAGGCTCTAAATATGTGATCTGCTAGGTCTATGAGAGGAAACTGGGATTTCTGTCAGGAAGACTTGAGTTTGAATCCTGGCTCAGACACTTACCAGCTATGGAACTCTGGGTAAGTCACTTAACCTTTTTCAGGCTCAGTTTTGCCATCTGGAAAATGGGGATGATAATAGAACCTATCTCCCAGAGTTGTCATGACAATCACATGCGCTAATATTTGTAAAGAACTTTATACAACTTAAAGATTTAAGCTAGTATTGTTACTGTGTCAAATGCTTTCCTAAAATTACGCCAAATTATTATCCGCGGCGTTCCTCCCTGATCAGCTACCCTGGTAGCCCTGTCTACAAAGGAGTAAGATTAGCCTAACATGACCTGTTCTTGATGAGGCCAGGCGGGCACTTTATGTTAACCACCAAAAGATGTTTGGTTTCTATGGATTAAGATTATGCTCTTGTGGGGCAGCTAGGTGGCACGGTGAGTAGATCACTAGCCCTGGAGTCAGGAGGACCTGAGTTCAAATCCAGCCTCAGACACTTGATGCACTTACTAGCTGTGTGACCTTGGGCAAGTTACTTAACCCTAATTGCCTTGCCGTCCCCACTCAAAAAAAATTATGTTCTTGAATTTTGTCCAGAAGAGAAGGTCAAATTTCCTGGTCTGGAGTATGCATTCTTTTACCTATTTGAAGATCAGGAGGATGCTTGCCTTCCCCCGCTCCTGTGACACCTTGTTTATTCCCCACCATTTTTCAAAGATCATTGACATCAGCTGAATATGCCATTGACTGGGGCCAGGTGCTGAACTCATCAAGAGACTCCAAATACTCTTTTCCTAGCACCTAACTTCTCTTTGACAGAAACTCTCCGTTAAGTCTCTTTCTTTTTCTGTCCTTTTTGGTCCAAAGATCATTCTCCTTGGAAGAGAAATTAGAAGTCGAATAAGAGTTAAACAGTTGGCTCTCATTGCCCCATTCGTCCTCTGCCCACGGCCTAGCCTGTACTTCTCCAGACATAGCTAACAACCACAGTGGTTATTCAATAATTTTTCAGTTGTGTCTGACTCTTCGTGACCCCATTTGGGGTTTTTTGGGCAAAGATACTGAAGCGGTTTGCCATTTCTTTCTCCAGCTTATTTTGCAGATGAGGAACTGAGGCAAATGGGGTGAAGTGACTTGCCCAGGGTCACACAGCTAGGAAGTGTCTGAGTCTGGGTTTGAATTCACAAAGATGACTCTTCCTGACCCCCGGACCAGCACTCCAGCTGCCCCTTCCCCACAAAAACAAAAACAAAAAAGCCCACAGTCAACCAAATAAACAAAAATTCCCTTTTTCTTGTTGTAAGTTTTTCTCCCTAGCATAAACTCATTCTGAGTGTTAGCCCTCTGAATACACCATCATCACAAC
This sequence comes from Phalanger gymnotis, assembly GCA_028646595.1. Lineage (NCBI taxonomy): Eukaryota > Metazoa > Chordata > Mammalia > Diprotodontia > Phalangeridae > Phalanger > Phalanger gymnotis. The sequence continues at coordinate 10,104 of JAQQSZ010002634.1, forward strand.
ACTCTTGTCACACTTTTGTATTCATCTTTCATTGTCTACCCTTGCTTGTATCTTTTGCAGAAATCTTCTAAAAATCCAGAACCAGAAAATTCCTTGTTTTCTCCTAATGGATTTCCCCCTGCACCTTGTGTTTTCAGAATATCATACTTGAGAGCTTCCTCTCCCTCCTGGAATGACTTCCTCTACAGAATTTCAGGTCACAGGATCCTATCTATTTTTCCTCTGGCCCTTTGAAATCTGCCCTCCCAAAATCTATGGTGTATTTCAAGCAATGCGTCACTTTCCTCTCCCCTAACACAAATTCTAAGAAGGAATAGCCACTTGTCTTCAAGGTTCCAATCATTTCCACACTAGAAGTAATTTTCTTACTGTTAGTGGAAATAAGATTCAGAGCAGACACTCCCCATGTTGGTGTCTCCAACCTTTTTAAAGGTTTGAATTATGATGAAGTCAAGAAATTATGAATTGCTTAGCTTTTAGGAGAGAGAGAGACAGAGACAGACAGACAGAGAGAGAGAGAGAGAGAGAGACAGAGACAGAGACAGAGAGACAGAGACAGAGAGAGAGAGAGACAGAGACAGAGAGAGAGAGAGACAGAGACAGAGAGACAGAGAGAGAGAGAGAGACAGAGAGAGAGACAGAGAGTCTAGAAGGTTGAAGTCTCTATCACTCTCTATCACTACTATAGACCTCTGCTCCAGGCTTGTGAACTGTTTCTCAAACTCCTCATCTATGTCTAAAGTCTGCTAAATGTGCTCAAACTTACCCCAGTGGGGGACAGATGACCCAGGGAAAATTAGGGCCCAGTTAAAGCTACCCATCAAGTATCTTTGCTCACTAGGGGTTAGGTCAGAGAATGGGATGACCAAGGACCAGGCCTGGAAAGCAACTGCTTTATGCCTCTATTTACCAAGTTGTATGAGCTATTTCAGTATGGTTTCAAAGTTTTCCTGTAGCTCTGATTTATTACTCCAGACCTTGAGCAGAAAAAAACCAGAAGAGTAGCATGAACCAGACTGCAGGTTAGAGCCTAATCCTCTAAATGGAATGTTGCTAGAGGCCTATTCCCTAGAGATTAGGAATAACCTAAAATACAGTTTCACAAGGTGAAGAGCTGAATTTAAAAGGGCAAAGCATTCCCTTCTGGTTGCAACAATCACTAGTTTCATAGGAGTTTCATGGTGGCAAAGTCCAGACGTGACAGCCTCTGCCCAAAGCTGGAGAGACTAGCGATAGCTAGGGGGAGGAGGGCCAGCGGGACATTTAAGCTAGAAGGGCTTTTAGAGGTCATCGGCCCCTAGCCACTTATTTTTCAGATGAGGAAACTGAGCCCCGGAGATAGAAAGTGACTTATCCAATATCATACATCCAATTAATAGCAGAAGAAGAATGAGACAGACTCCATTTCACATGGTAGGGACTTACTTCTGGCTGATCAGTAATGTTGGCATTGCTACCATAAAAATGTCTGTCCATGGGAGGTTCATTGCCTTGCTTTATGTCATCTACAAAAAGACACGCTGTCACTTAATTAATTAACCAATCAGCTAGGGAACGTAATATATATTTTGGTAATCAGCCCGTGGTTTCATCCAAAGGTATTCAGTGCTCGTGCACTAGATTTCCCCAAAGCCACGATATCTACAGCTTATTCACCAGGAGTTGCTTGCTGATAAACTTTTATGGTATTCCCCATTCCCATCACCCCAAGCTAGTTCAGTCCATGGCACCTGGGTATTGGCCTCGATTCCGTATTAATCTAGCAATAGGAAAATAGATTATAACTCTGAAATATTAAAATTATGGAAATCGTGGCTGTACTGCCGCCACTCATTTGGGAAATCTGCTTTTCTCATTGACCAGCCTTATTCATAAAGCATAGAAGACAGTGTCTTCGGTGGCCACATTCTTTTAAAATTAATCACATGATTTATTAAAACACAGTATAGGAGCTGTCATATAGTCAAACTATAAAGAAATTGTTTTGTTCAATGTTATCTTCTTCAGATATTCCCAACTCTCCTTGTTGCTCATGGGAGGAGAGCGGAAGGAATTAAATGTCTGGACTCCCCTTTTCAGGGGTCAATGCTTTATTTCAGCTAGGAGCAAGGAAATGTTGTGAGAAGACAATTTGTCCTCTTTCCTCTCACCAGAGGATATGGTACCGTCATAATTCTAGCTTGGCTCTTGTCCTCTAGCGCTAGCTCGACTATTCCTGGTAAGCAGCGTACATCTCTATTCTAGGTCTGCTCCTTTCCCCCCCTTCCCCACCCCCAACCCAGGACCTAGCCTGTAACTGCTGTCACCAAGTAGTATACTTCTCAGAAGCAGGGCTTAGCTGCAAGCAGCATGTGGCTTCTGGCCACCTGGCCCACATAGAGCTCCCAGCCTTAGGACCCTCTCCTTCCTGGCCATTTGCAAGGATTGGAATAATGGGGCACAAGTCTCAACCCAGGGCGAAAAGCTGCAAATAGCCAAGGGGGAAGGGGAGAGTAGTGTGCCCACATGCAAAATCTCCCATCAGCCTCTCACACATCTCAGTCTTTTGCTAGAGTGGTCTTGCTAATGACCCATGACCCACTCAGTTTCCTTATGGTAAACCTTGGAGCACCTCATACTTGCACTGGAATGAAACACGTTTACAATCCCTGCTAAAATTTGAAGAACATTTGTTCCCTTCCCTAGCAGCCAAAACAAAAATCACTTCTTGAAGGGATCACAGAGAAAATCACAGAACCCCAGGAATCTTGGAGTTGGACAAAACCTTAGGGGCCCTCTAGCTCAATCCCTAACTGAAGCAAAAATCCCCCTTTTCACATTCCTTCGACATTGAAGGCCTCCCCTGACTCACCACCTTATAAGGCAGCATACGCTAATGTTCAACAGTACTAATTCCCTTAATATACATTGATGAAATACCTACTGTGTGCAGGGCACTCTCTGCTGGACACTACTATAGCTAAAAGTTTAGCCAAGTCTCCATCCCTGTTCTAATGGAGTTTCCAGTCCAAGTGTTTGAAAGTTCTTGGACAGACTTATTGTGATAGATATTGAGATCCATCTCATTGGTAAGAGGGTTCTCTCACCTGGTACGCATCAAATATTCTATTCCCTTATGCCTTTTCCGTCCTGGATTGGTGCGGTTTTTTTTGTCTTACAAGAATAACTGTAGCAAAGGATTCTCCCAAGAGTTAGAGGGAGGTTGTACTGATGATTTAAAAAAAAATAGGTACACATATAATACACAATGCAGATGTGCTCGTATGTATATATGTGCACAAAATGCATATATGATATATACACATGTGTATATGAGTATGCATGTGTTTATGTATGTATATATGTTATTCAGTTGCATCTGACTCTCCATGACCCCATTTGGGGTTTTCTTGGCAAAGATACTGGAGCGGTTTGCCATTTCCTTCTCTAATATGTATGTGTACATAGGTTTATACTATACATATGTAAGTGTGTATGTATAATGTATGTACATATCTATCTATCTATATCATCTATCTATAGTAACACTTATGATACTCAGCTATTGCATATATATGTGTGTGTATGTACACACACATATGAAGTATGTGTACTTGTATACTATATGTGTATGTACACACATGTATTCACATATATAATGTGTGTTTGTATATGTGTATACACACACGTACATACACAATACATATATAACATGCATGTTTGTATGATGTGTGTGCACATACGTATTCACACATGTAATTTGCGTTTGTATGCCTGTGCATACACACATGTATGTGCACATACATATATAATGTGTGTTTGTATGATATGTGCGCATGTACACACATGTATATACACATATTATATATGTCTATAATATGTGTGTTTATATAATATATGTGTGTATGAGCCTCAGCCACTCGTTTGGTATTGGTAGCTCACAGAGTGTGCATTAAAAGGTCATCATCAATCTTTGATTGATGGCCCAAAGAAGCTAGCCTGCCTGTATTATGCAGATAGATTTTCAGCTGGAAGAGACTTTAAAGGCCATTGAGGCCGGCCCTCCATTTAACAGATGAAGAATCTGAGGCTTAGAGTGGTTTTTTAAAATTTATTTAGAACAATAAATACAAAATACATGCAAAGTAGATATAAATAAATTACTGGGTCAAGGTACTAGGAAGTGGAGGATTACAGAAGGCTTCCCGTACGAAGTGGCTTTTTGAGCTGAGCTTTGAAGAAAACTGGGGAATCCATGAAGTAGAGGTAAGGCAAAAAAGCATTTGAGGAATGGGGGATCACCTGGGCAAAGGTTTGGAGGTAGGAGATGGATCATAGGGTGTGGAGAATTGAAAGCAGGCCAGTTTGGCTAGAACATAGAATGCTACGTAGGCTTGGAAGGACCAACTGAAGCTAGACTGTGAGAGGTCTTGAATGCCAGCCAGAGGGGTATATATTTTATCCTCGATGTAAGAAGGAAATAGTCAAATTTCTTGAGCAGAGGAGTGACAGACAATAGCTTCTCTAGAACGAGCACATCCAAATTAGCTAGGGGACGAGATTAAAGAAGTGGATTCTTAAAATTTCTTTCCAGAAGGGAGAGAAGAGCTCTTACTC
>JAQQSZ010002635.1:0-14699 GCA_028646595.1 Phalanger gymnotis
GTTCCGCCTCAACAACCAGAGACCATTGGTTCCCGAGTTGGCCCCTCTTAAGTCATTAATCTACACCCACACAGGTTTCACACCTGATAGGGCTTTGGGCCTGGGGCTTAGCACTTAACGGCTGAAAGTACTTCCACTCAAAAGAAACAAAAGCCATGCTAAGGAGACAATTTTGCTTAACAACACAAGTTCTACACTAATTTTTCAGTTTCGCTTGGTCTCCATAAGAGTATTTTTCTTTCTGTAATCCTTCACAAGTTTCTCCAATGTACTCTTCCATATTGCCCACATCTCATCTACTTTACTGTCTTCAGATATGGCAATTCCCTTCTTTCTGTTTTCTAGTGATATCACTATTGTGTTCTATTTTTCTGTTTTCTGATAACTTTTCCGTATCTCTCTTTTGTTTTCTGTGTTAAAACTTCAGAGCTCACTCAGTATCCTCCTTGACAGGGCAAATCCTTCTACTTGTATTCTTTTCCCATCCCTTCCCATAGTCTTTAAGAGTCTGCAGTATTTAAAAATTCTTACTTTTTCCTCTCATTCTCACTTTCCCTTTATTTACTGATTCCTTTTCAATTGAATACAAATGTAAAGGTGTTGGGCCAAATCCTCTTTTAGAACTTGCTCTTTTAAGACCTTAGATGGCTAAAATCCAGATTATAATTGGCATGAAATTAAAATGGCCTTTTTTCATATGAAAAAAATCAAAAAGCAGCTAAAAAAGATTGGCAGAGACAGTGGAATTCCCTAGTACCTTTTCTGATTTGGGTGAATAGGATAGGCAGAGTTTGGAATCAGAGGAAGCAAGTTTGCTAAGGAGTCTAGCTTTAGAAATGAGTCTAGAATCTGGGGTTGTGATCTTGCTAGGAGAATGGAATCTACAAATGTAAGCCTCCTAATAGTATTAGAAAACGAATTCTATTTTTGTTGCCTTTACTGTTTTTTTCCCTGAAAGAGCCCTAGCAGTACACAAGCCAAATATTTCAGCTGAGCCAGAAACTGCTGCTATTGGTGACTAGAGCCAAGCAGTAAAGCTGTGTCCATTAGAGTAACATCTGATAGAGTCCAATAGAGTAGTATGTAACAGCAGCAAGTAACATATCATCTAGAGTAGAAATTTGAGACTGACTTCCAAGTCTTTCAGGAGTAGTATGAAGGTGAGTCAACTTTCCTCAAGCATGCCTTGGTCACAAGTATTCTCTACATGTGTGCCTATCTATTTGTGGCTTCTATGTATGTCCACTATCCCTTCTTATACTGAATATATGTGGAAGAATGTCTTCAAGAGTGTTTTGTAGTCACTCTGCTTTTTTATGACATTTAAGTAAATGTCTTTGTTTCATGTTAAATTTGTCCGCTGAATACGGAAAAGCAAAACGTATTGGTAGAAACTCCTGAATTAAAGTTTTAGGAAAGCAGAGTAACAGAGTACTTTGAACATGGGATACTTATCCTATTTTAATGGTTAAGTTTTGATTCTCCTTGACATAGTCTGGCAGGGCCTTAGAGAAGGACTTCAGTTGAATCAAAAGCAGGAGACCATGAAGACTATGGTCAAATGCAGGAACAATTTTCCTAGACTAACAGTAATAACCAAAAAGAGAACATTTCTCTGTCACCTCATCAGAATGATATATTCAACCAAGACATTTCACTTAGCAGGAAGCCACAAAGGACTTTGCAAAGAGGATATCAATGTTCTTTCAGCCTTGCATGGTCAGAAATATGAGTTTCCAGTTCTTGTATATGACTTAAACAGGTTTAACCTATATTTAGGCTCCCTCTCTGTCTGTCCTTTGGCCATACATGTTCCCTATGTGTGTGCTTTCTACTTAAGATGTGAATGAACTGGTGTACTGGTGAATGCTCAGCAACTAGCTTTCTGCATAAGAAAAATAAATAAGTAAATGTATTCATGACACTTTTTAAGTTTAATCTGCATTATGAACTTCACTTCATCACTTTCTAAAATCTAGACAATCAAGCCCTGATTTGTAGAATTTGCCAATTTTTGAGGTGCAGATGCTCACTTTGAAAATTTAATAATTGACCCTCTCCAGCAGAATTGAGCAAACACTGGAATGCCTTTGCTAATGTCTTTACACTCTTCCTGTTGATTCTAAGGTATATTTGTTAGTGAGTGCGTTGCAGGTTAACAGAGGTGTTTTGTTACTTATCTCACTTCAACAAAAACATTTTACATTGAGCTACGTCCCTATGCTGTCATTAAAGGTATGTGCATCAGTGGGATTTCGTGAGCTCTTGTTTTTGGAGTGTAGACCAACAGAGTAACCTAAGCTTGTTTTTGTCCTCTGAGATAATTGGTCTGCAAATCTGAGATGGTGTAGTAACTCAGTGTAATGCTTCTTTCAATTATCCTCCACCTGACACTCATAAGCTTGGTTACCAAGAAGATAACCACCCCAGGTTCAAGGACCCTTAGAACTGTAGCTCACATGACTCCACTGATAAGTTTAACTTTCAATAATTGGCTATAGAATATAATTATTCTAAAGTGAAGCCATTTGCTGCAGAGCAAACTGTAAGAGGACTTAACAATATGCTATTTTCCTATTAATTATAATGCCTTGTATCTCTGGCCACCCTCAAACTCACTTGCAAGTTAAGTACCACAGGAGAAGATAACTGGTACTTTGCGTAAGCTATTTCTCCTTCTCGGAATTTACACCCCTTCACTTCTAAGTCTTTGAATTCTTTGGCTTCTCCATTTCTCAGCCCCAGTGCTTGCCCCTTTTTTTTGTGAATATTTTCCTTGTTTCCCTGGTTATTTGTGTTCTATCATTCTTAAATTATCTTATTAAGGTATTGTTAGCTATATAGGCTATATATGTCCACCTAGGTCTCAGTGTAAGTGAGCCACAAAGATGCATAAATAGACACTTCTAGAATGCAGAGATATCTCTTGGGGTGCAGTGCTTGTAATTAAAACTTCACTAAACAAATCCACTTAATAAAAGGTTTTGTTCTGTAAATCTTTCACTCAGTCAAAAGTCTGAACCCATGGACCTAGAAGGTCATATGTGGCCTTGAGGCTGCAGGTGCCCCACCCAGGCTCTAGATTCTTCTCTGCTGTAAAAACAATCAGTGAGTGAAAGATCTTTCCCACTCACTGAATGGGCTTCAGATGGGGCTTCAGGTGGGGCTAACAAAGGGAGCTCTGTTTAGAGACAGGCCCATACCCTTTAATGTAAGGCCCCAGGTTAGTTAGCAAACTAGTTTACTAGTTTGAGAGAGGTGTGAAGCCCTTGTCTATCTAAGGGCAGTTGATAAGACCAGAACCAATGGTGTGTGCCTGAGTTTTAGTCAATCAGATGACTTCTAAGGACTGTATAAAAAGAGAGAACAGACTTTGGAAAGAGCAGAAACTGAGGACTGAGGACTGAGGCCTGAGGCCTGAGACCAGAAATAGACACAATGAAGCCGGAAGAGCAGCAGGATTCAGAAGCCAAGGGCCAACTTCCAGAGTGTACAGAGCACAGAGTGCTGAATACAAGAAGGAGTTGTGGAACTCAGAGTCAGCGGAGCCTCAGGAGAGAGTGCTTAGCAGGGATTTAGGATTCATGAGTGATCTTCATATAGGAGGGCCCTAGCATCAAGGGGAGAACAAGTATGGCTTCGTTTCCTGCTTATATTTTGTTATAATCTCCTTGTCACTACAGTGAAGTGGACTTTTATAAGTTTTGGAATATTATTGCCACAATATCAGATTGGGGGCATTGGTCCTTGAGTCTAATCCTTTGGAGTCTAAATGAATGTTATAGTTCTTCTGCCTTCTACCTCAAGAATTCATTATACTTTATCATTCTGAACCATTCAGGCATACCCATGGTCATGAATTTTGCCTTACTGATATATCTGCCCACCCTCTCTCTAAGGTAAATTACTTCTTGCCAGGCAGTATCCAGAAATGAGAGACATGAAGCTGGCCAGTTTACTCTCCTAACGAATGGGTAACAAGCTATAATTATGTCTCTCTTCTTCTCTAAATGTTGTTAGTCTAAGGGAAATGATTTTTTAGGTTCAAACTACTCTTCTGGTTCCTATTCCTTTAACTGGGAAGGTATACACCAAGTTATAGCAACAGAAGTGACTGACTCTCTTCCAACCAAAAGCAAAAGAATTGATACATATCAAATAGCAAATAAATCCATTTATCCAAGCAAATAGAAGTTATAGAAGTTATTCACATTAGGATATCCCAACAATAAACAGAATTAATGAGTCCTCCCACTGAGAGCAAGATTGCCCAACCAAAAGAAACTCCCTGATCTTATTGACTGGTAATTTGCCTAAAGTCTCTAGTGTGTTAATCTGGAATTTGGACAGGAACATGCTCATAGTGCTGACTCTTCTACTGACAGCTTCTTCCCAGTCTTTTTCTACCTTCATGGACCTCTCTGAAGAGAGCCTAGAAATGCCTGTGTCCACTTTCAATACCAGAAGCCAGAAGAACAAGGATCTACCCTCCCATAAACACTCAGCAACTCAGATATTGTCAAAAGCATAATAAATGTTTTTTCCTCCACTGATGGGAGTCTTATGCAAATGGACTTAAGCTTCATATTACACTTATATAACTACTTTTTGCTATTTCCCACAGTAGAATCCCAGTTCTTCTCTTTGTATCTTCATTGCCTGATATTGTACCTTACCTATATTAGGTATTTAACAAATAATTGGTGAATTTAATTGTACAGATCATGTCATTACATTATTTTTTATAATCCTATGTTGTAAATAGGAGGAACCTTGGAATTTTTCACTTTATCTGGAAGAGAAACACATTTCTCCTTTGAAGAACTCATAACTTTAGCAATAAAACAAGGGATTTGAACTTTTGTGGTTTATCTGCTCTATATACAGAAGCCTATCCAAATTCAAACTATTTGTGATACTTTTTTTTTTCTATTAGAATTCAGCTCCCTCTGGTCCTCCAACACCAGTGGAAGGGGTGGGGGCAGGGGGAGCTTGAATTCTAACATCATTTTCCTATAGTCTAATGGAAACAGAAGCCCAATCCTGATGTCTTTCCTACTTATGGACAATACACTAGGTATTTCCCTCAAGGGACTAATCTCTATCAAAATAGGAATTGAAGAGTCACCATTATAATCCATATTACTCTTTCTAAGCATTTGACTCAAATAATGAATAAACATTTACTAAGTGCCTACTGTGTTCCAGGCATTATGCTAAGAGCTAGGCATGGTAAGACCCAAGTAAAACCACAGAAATAAAAATGAAATTGATAGCTAAAAGAGAGCATACAGGTGTTTTTAATGTGGTGATTTTTTTTGCCAATTATCAATTTAATTTGTGGATCAGATGTCTGGGGAGAGTCAGAAAACTATTTTTAAAAAATACCATAGCAAATTACAAGGGGAAAAATAAGACCTAGATGATTAACAAAAATGTAAATAAGAGATAAATTAAGGATTTGTTTTAAATGAGATGATATAATAAAAATAACAACTAGTACTTATACAATACCTGTGGCAACTAGAGGGCTTTGTCGTACAGCACTGGGCTTGGAATTTAGGAAGATCTGAGTTCAAATCCAGCCTCAGATATTAACTATTTGACCCAGGCAAGTCACTTAATCTCTGTTAGCCTTAATCCACTGAAGAAGGAAATAGCAGACCCCTTCAGTATCTTTCCCAAGAAAACCTCATGGACAGTATTGGCATGCTATGGTCCATTGGGTCACAAAGAATCAGAAATGACTGAACAACGATATATCACCTACTATATGTCAGGTGCATTACAAATATTATCTCATTTTATCTTTATCAAATCCAGGATGTAGACAATATTTTTATCTCCTTTTTTCAGAAGAGGAAACTGAGGGAAACATTTTAAGTGACTTGCCCAAGTGACACAGCTAATAATATATATATATATATATATATACATATATATATATATATATATATATATATACACGTATACACACACACACACATATATTCCCTACAATTACCCTATATATCATTAAGGCAGAATTCATGACTTCAAAGATAACCATGAATATGCCCGAATGGTCTAGAATGGCTAAGTAGAAGGCAGAGGAATTAGATCATTTATTGAAACTCAAAGGTAGCAGACCCATGGACCAGTGTCCCTAGTTCAACATCCTGGCAAGAACCTTCTAAAACCAGTATGCCTATCTCACAATAGTGATCAAGAGGCCACAGAACAAACATTATGGCAGCCAGCCAAGCCATACTGGTGCTTCCCGCCACCACCCCAATGCCAGGGCCCTGGCGCAAGAAGACAACCCACTGGCTTCAAGCCCCTGCTCAGCACTCTCCCATCTCCACAAGGGTCAGTACTGCTTTTTCTGTAGCGCCTGCCGCCATTGCCGCTGCTTCCACCACACTCTCCAAGCTGTGTTCCAGCTAGCTGACTGCTTCTTCTCTCCTTCAGCTCTTAACTGCTCTCACCAACTGCCTCACTAACTGCCTCGTAACTCTGCTTCAACTGTTCAGCAAGCTCTTCCCACCAAAGGCTTCATGTCATCACGTGGACCAGAACTCAAGTGCCTACGATTGTCTTCAGTCCTAGCCACTCCCCCCAGGACACTGAGAGCCCTGCCCCCAAAGCCCACTCAATGGATGGGGAAGATCTTCCCATTCACTGATTGCCTTTACACCCTAATGCTGAAAAGGGTCTCATAAATTATGTACATCATCTTTCCATGTAGGAATGTAAGCAAAACAATTCAACTTTACTAAGACCCTTATGATTTCTCTTTCTTGTTTACATTTTCATGCATCTCTTGATTCTTGTATTAGAAAGTTAAATTTTCTATTCAGCTCTGGTGTTTTCACTGAGAAAGCTTGGAAGTCCTCCACTTTATTGAAAATCCATATTTTGCCTTGGAGCATAATACTCAGTTTTTCTGGGTAGGTGATTCTTGGTTTTGATCCTATCTCCTTTGGCCTCCAGAATATCACATTCCAAGCCCTTCAGTCCCTTAATGTAGAAGCTGCTATATCTTGTGTTATCCTGATTTTGTTTCCACAAATACTCAACTTCTTTCTTTTTGGCTGCTTGCAATACTTTTTCCTTGACCTGGGAACTCTGGAATTTGGCTACAATATTCTTAGGAGTTTTCTTTTTGGGATCTTTTTCAAGAAGCAGTTGGTGGATTCTTTCAATTTCTATTTTCCATTCTGGTTCTAGAATACCAGGGTAGTTCTCCTTGATAATTTTTTGAAAGATGATATTTAGGCTCTTTTCTGGATCATGGCTTTCAGGTAGTCTAATAATTTTTGACTTGTCCTTCCTCAATCTATTTTCCAGGTCAGTGGCTTTTCTATTTCACATTGTCTTCCATTTTTCATTCCTTTGGTTCTGTTTTATCATATCTTGATTTCTCATCAAGTCACTAGCTTCCACTTGCTCCAATTTAATTTTTAAGGTTTTTAAGGTAGTGTTTTCTTCAGTGGTCTTTTGGACCTCGTTTTCCATTTGGCTAATTCTGCCTTTCAAGGCATTCTTCTCCTCATTGGCTTTTTGGAGCTCTTTTGGCATTTGAGTTAGTCTACTTTTTTTAAGGTGTTATTTTCTTCAGTGTTTTTTTCAGTCTCCTTTAACAAGTCATTGACTTGTTTTTCATGGTTTTCTTGCATCGCTCTCATTTCTCTTCCCAGTTTTCGTTCTACTTCTCTTACTTGCTTTTCAATATCCTTTTTGAGCTCTTCCATGGCCTGAGACCAATTCATATTTTTTTCTTAGAGGCTTTTGATGTAGGCTTTTTCACTTTGTTGACTTCTTCTGGCTGTATGTTTTGATCTTCTTTGTCACCAAAAAAAAGATTCTAAAGTCTGAGTCTGAGTCCATTTTCACTTCCTGTTCATGTTCTCAGTCAACTAGTTGACCCTTGAGCTTTTTGTCAGGGTATGACTGCTTGTAGAATAGAGGGTATTTTGTCCAAGCTTTAGGGGCTGCACTGCTGTTTTCAGAGCTACTTCTACACAGCAAGCTCTGCCACACCAGCACTTCTCCTCCCCCAGGAACTGCCAACCAGGACCAGGACCCAGATCCAAGCAGGGTAAAGCAGCCTTTGCCCTCTTGCTCCGATCTGCTGCTTAATTCCTCCTACCAGGTGTGTGTGGGGCTGGAAGCAACTACAGCTGGTGCTCTGTAAGCAGCTGCAGTGCTGTACCTCCTCAGAAGCCGCCAGGGCCTGGGGCTTACCATGCACTGCTCTCACTCAGATCCAGCAGTTTTTTCACTAACCTGCTCTGTGGCCTTTGGCATTTGTGGGTTGAGAAGTCTGGTAACTGCCATAACTCAATGATTCAGGCCCTATGGCCTGTTCTGCCTGGTTCCTGGTCTGGTTAGTCCTGCTGCAGCCCATGCTGGGCTGGGCTCCACTTCCAGCACCATGCGATAGACCCTTCCATGTGACCATCCAGGCTATCCTGGGCTGGAGCCCTGCTTCTCTCTGGTATTTTGTGGGTTCTGCAGCTCTAGAATTTGTTCAGAGCCATTTTTTACAGTTGTTTGGAGACACTTAGGGGAGAGCTTAAGCAAGTCCCAGATCCAGCCACCATGTTGCCTCTGCCCCTAGATATCTTTCTAATATGGTTGAGGCAAAGCATGGATGTACTATTTGTTACAGTCTTCAAAATGCCAGCTACAGAAATAAGACAAGAAAATCAAGGTCACATATATAGACTAAGAGGAAATAAAATGATCACTTTTTGCAGACAGTGTGAAAGAGGAAAAGGCCCCATATGTACAACACATTAGTAGTTGAGCTGCTAAGCCTTCAAACACTTCTGAAGAGTGCAACTTTTTCTGCGGTAGCAAAGGATTGAACTAACAGGATGTTTGTCAAATAAGGAGTGGCTAAATAACAGTGGTTGCAGAATGTTATGTGAATATAATGACACACTATTTTGAAGTTAGTAATTAGGTAGATAATATTATGTTTTACTTAGAGAAACCCATATTTTTAAATAAATTAATTGAGTCAATAAGTACTTACTATGTGCTCAGTGCTAGGTGGTATGTTGAGTGAAAAGGATTCAAAGAGTCCCCAAAATAGCCCCAGACTTCAAGCAACACATTCTAATTGGGAAGGCAACAAACAAACAAATATGTACAAATGAATTACATACAAGATTAATAGGGAATAATTAATAGAGTGAAGGCATTAAAATTAAGAAGTATTGAAAAAACTGCCAATATATATCCAACAAAGGAAATGCCATAACAAGTAGTTACACTGTCTAAAAAAGAATAGAAACTGACACACTCAAAAGTTGAAATTAGAAAAAAAATTCCAAGGAAGGAGACTACAGTAAAACTCAAGGTCTGTTATAGTAGGAAACATACAGGCTTTTAGTCAGATGACCTGGGTTTAAGTCTTCTTGAAACCTTGGACAAATCAGTAATCTCCCTGGGCCTTGGTTTACTCATCTATAAAACAAAAGAATGTTGAGTTCCTTGAGGGAAAAGACTTTTCTTTTAACCTTTCTTAGAACTTAACACAATACCTGGAGCACAGCACACACTAATAAATGCTTCTGGGATGATTTGCTGATTCTCTGACTATAAACAAAGGCACTAAGGATATGCAAATAGAAAGAAGAACTAGAGTTCCTAATGAAAGGAGGCAAATTTGACCATATATGCTCACTGGGATGAATAGACTTGACTAGAGTACATAAGCAGAAAGATATTCTTTATTTTTTTAAAGGACAGACAAAATAAGGGGAAAGGAGTACAGCCTATTTATCTATCAGACAAAATGGTAAACTCTGAGGATAAAAAGGGAAGCAAAAAAAATCTTTTCTTCTCTAGGAGTTCATAGTCTAATGGGGATTGTGACTTGTAAGCAACTATGTTGAAGCAAGATTAGATTATAGATAAATAGATAGAGATGATAAATTAGGAGTAGTCTCAAAGAGAGGGAACTAAGATTAATCACTAGCCTAATAGAAAGTATTCAAAGGATTCTGAAGAAGAATATCAAAATCCTATAGGAAAAAAAATTTGATTGGGGAAATCAAGACAGTTTCAAATTCTGAAGACATAAAGAGGAAGAGAAAAAAAAGATGAATTTTCTGAAGAGGCTAATAGGAGTGTACAAAGAATTTGCCAATTAAATAGTTAATTATAATTAGTATTTATATAGTGCTTAAATTTTTGCAAAGTACTTAGAATATATTAACTCATTTGATTTTCACAATAGTCCTACATGGTAGGTGCTATTATTATCTACGTTTTACAGATTGGGAAACTGAGGCTTATGAAGATTAAGTGACTTACCAGAGTCATTAAACTAGTAAGTTTCTGAGTCATTATTGAAGCTGCCTAAGCCTGATTAGGGGTTCAGAGTGTACAAGAAGCGATAAATGTGAGCATTATCACAGAAGGAGAATTAGAACTTAAATTGGAAAAGATCTTACAGAATTTCAGAGGTGGCACACTTTTTCTTCTGAACTAAAGGTAAAAGATCTGAGAAATATCCTCAGTTGTCATAGGTACAGTGGGATCTAGAACCATAGATGAAGTTATTTTCCTGTTCATTAAGTGCTATTTGAGAAGCTTGAAAGCTGAAGCACAATTGCTGAGGCCTGAAATAATGTTTCTGTATGTATAAGTACCAATTTTATGATAACATAATTTTGAGTAGAAAATGAAAAACCAAAGCAAATCCAATTTGGTATGATTTGCATTGCTTGGGTGATAATGACAGCACAGACATGAAAGTCTCAACTTGTTGCCTCAGGATTGACTTCAATAGCCCTCCAGAGATCAAAAAGCTTATGATCTCATGGGATATGGATATGTCCTTTATAGGAAAGGGAAGGAGAAGAGGCAGATCACTACCTTCTTAAATGAAGCTATTTATTGTTATAATTTAAAAAAAATCTTTATTTTATTGTTTTCATTGGGATAAAAATATTTTCATAGATCAGGGGTACTGAGAAACTCCTCATGCTCTATCCCTCTCTACAAAAACAAAGTGAATCAAAATGTTTTTACCATTTGTTGGCCTTGCAATCCACACTTGATTGCTGAGATAAGTATAGAAGTGTAGTTCAGCCTGTCAGAGACAATAGAGGAATATATACTTGGTGGTATAAATGCAAAATGAATTCATCAAATGAAATAATATGGATAAAAGTACTTTAAAAACTATCAAGCATTATGTAAATAAGGGATGGATAGTACTACCCTTAATACTATTCTTATTAGAATACTACTATTACTACTACCACCACCACTATCAATGCCAACCCCACTACTCATTCTACCACTGCCACTGCTCCTATTACTCTTATCCCTCATCTTTCTTCTCCTCCTTCTCCTACTACCTCCATTGCTACTGCTGCCAGTACTACTACAACAAGTATTATTATTACCACCGCCACTATTCCTATTCCTATTACCACTCCCATAAATATCATGGCAACAAAAACTACTATGAACACTACTATCAACATTACTAGCACTCTTACCACCATTACCACCATCATTACTACTACCATCACCATCACCACCACTCCTACTACTACTCCAACTACTTGTACATATTTTTGCCCACTACAATGACTACTACCACTATTATTACCACCTCCACAAAACCACCACCACACCACTACTATTACTATGACTACTATATCTACCACCAAGCAATTAAAGTGAGCCAGGGGACACTGAAAGAGCTGTGATTCAAGCCTGAAGGTTCTGGATTTGTCTCATGTAACTGTAGGCAGGCATTTTATAGGATCCTAGTGATTCTTTAAACCTAAATTATATAACAGTTGCTGATCTGGTGGGAGAATTCTATAAAATGAATAAATTATAGGTCTAGGCAAAAATATTATTATTGTTGTTTTGTTCTTATGTCTAGGTTTGATGGTATTGAGTTGAAATGTTTCTAGGACAGGTACTCAAGTGGTTATTTTATTTTTAATATTAGACATTCTATTGTATACTTTAGTGATTGTGGGTGACAGTGATGTTTTTAAGTTTAGGTTTGTTGCATAGGGGCTTATTGTCTGTTAGTTTCTAAAAAATAATGAGTTTCAAGTATGCAGTTCTAACTATTTGGTTTTTCTTTCTAGATATCAGGAGGTGCTAAATTCTTACAACTTGTAGTAAAGTGTGAAACAATTTCTATTGACTCTGAAAAATCTTCATGTAACTAAGTTTATGATGCTTTAGGAAGAACTTTCTGTAGTTTCTGTAAGCAATAATTGGATCTTGTATTGCTATCATCAATCTCTCCATTTTGGAAACAAATATACTTCAAACCACTTTGTTCAACAGTTATCGGTCAATATATTTTGGGTTGAGTTCATGTGAATGTCACATATATAGATTTTTTGGTTCCCTTCTTTTTTTTGACAGGGCAATTGGGGTTAAGTGATTTGCCCAAGGTCACATAGCTAGTAAATGTGTCAAGTGGGTCAGATTTGAACTCAGGTCCTCCTGACTCCAGGGCTGGTGCTCTGCTCACTGCGCCACCTGCTGTCCCTGGTTCCCTTCTTTGATCTTAACTCTTTATAGATTACATCTGATATGAAAAAAATGAATGTACATATATATATATGTATATATATATATATATATATATACACAGAGAGAGAGAAAGAGAGAGGGAGAGAGAGATAGAGACCTTTTATTGCTCTATGAAGTAGTATCTCCTTGTCCATGATATATTCTGTAAAATTTTTACCTCTTTATGAAGCATAAGATAAGAGTAACTCAGTTTTCCTTCTCCTAGGATAAATCAATCCAAGTAAGTATTTCTTGTTTTGGCTGTCTTTGGAAGTGACCTCTATGCTAAATTAATATTATATGATTTTTATTTGGATTCTTTATAAATCTATTGTTTGCTTTGTTTTTCCAAAATATTATATTAATACTGAGAAGACATTAAATGCTCATAATTTGTTCTGTCTATTTAGTTTTGAACTTAGTCTATTTTCTTTTTTTTTTTTTTGAGGGGGAAGGCAAGGCAGGGGTTAATGGACTTGCTCAAGGTCACACAGCTAGTAAGTGTATCAAGTGTCTGAGGCTGGATTTGAACTCAGGTCCTCTTGACTCTAGGGCCAGTGCTCTAGTGACTATGCCACATAGCTGCCCCCTATCCATTTAGTTTTAACTCTAATCTTTTGATAATTACTACCACTACTTTCTCCCTAATAGTTTTGTGCTCAGTGTGTATTTCCTAAAAGAAAAACCTGGAAATATCAACTTCATTTATTCATTTCATTTGACCATCTGATTCAGGCTCAAAGTTTTCACTCTTCATTATTTATTGGTATATACTGATAGTTTTATAATTACTGCATCTAAATCATATTTTGATATCAGCGGAAAATATATCTGTGAAACAAAAATGATTTTAATGTGTTTTATTGAGTCATAGAACTTGATATTATGCACATATATCAAGTGGTAAATTGAACATTTTAATGACTCCTTCTTTGATTTGAAAGCCATACTCACTTGAATATGGAACTGATCATAATGACTTTGAGTTAGATAGTACAATCACTGGTTTAAGTGGTCTCCCTAAATGATGCCTCATTTAATATCCTTGTTCTTGACTTTCTTATATCAGGGTGTATGATGTTATTAATGAGCAGGTGTATCAGTAAGGCAAGATTCATGACCTCGAAGATGACCATGAACATGCCTGTATCAGTTGGAATCGCGAAGTATGAAAAACTCTCTAGGTAGAAGGCAGAAGAAGTATAACATTTAGTTAGACACCAGAATGTCAAATCCCAAGACCAATAACTCCAATTCTATATAGCAGTAATTATATTCCAAAACCAGAAAGCCCACCTCAATGTAGCAACAAGGAAATTATAACACAGTATTATAGCAAGGAACCAAGTCATCCTGTAACTTTCCCCTCTGCTAGGACCTTCCCATAAACAATCACTGACAAATCCTAACTGTTCGCCTGCATCCTCTCCTGCAGTTCTGAAAGCCCTTGGAGTTCTCAGAGTCCTTGCAGTCTCCCCAATTCTCTGGCTCCAATCTCTCTATGTT
This sequence comes from Phalanger gymnotis, assembly GCA_028646595.1. Taxonomy (NCBI): domain Eukaryota; kingdom Metazoa; phylum Chordata; class Mammalia; order Diprotodontia; family Phalangeridae; genus Phalanger; species Phalanger gymnotis. The sequence goes on from JAQQSZ010002635.1 coordinate 14,056, forward strand.
GCAGATTCTCAGTTCTTTGATCTCCACAACTCTCTGGTCTGTACTCTCCGCTTCTGCACTCACTCTCTCTCTCACTCTCTCCACTCTCCACATTGCAGTCTCTCTCTCAACACTGGCTCTCTGCTCCCTCAATGTCTTCTTGATGTCTGCTTCTCAAATTTCCTTCTCAGTTCTGCTGCTCTCAGTTCTGCTTCTCTCACAATCTGGGGTCTCCTTATATACAGTCCTCCCCAGCATCTGATTGGCTAGAACTCAGTGCACATAGAATTGGCTCTGGTCTTAGCACCTCTCCTTAGGGCTCTGAGGGTTTCACACTTCTCATGATCTAAATAGTAAAAGGGTATAGTCCTGGGGCCTAGCACCTAGTAAGTAAAGGGTGTAAGCCAGCCTACAATCAAGCTTCTCCTAATCAAGTTTCCCTTGACTGGCTCCACCTGATAAACTTCCCTTAACTACTTCCACCTGAAGGCTTTTGAATGGGCTGGTGGCGGGGGGGGGGGGGGGGGGGAAGTCTTTAACTGCATTATCGCCATAGCAGGTAGATATTAGACATTTTCAGGTAGATATCAGTCATTCAAATATTCTAGCATTCTTACAATAACTTCATCCATTTTATTATATCTTCTTTAATATACAAATAATCC
>JAQQSZ010002636.1:0-14698 GCA_028646595.1 Phalanger gymnotis
CTCTACTTCTCTAACTTGCTTTTCCAAATCCTTTTTGAGCTCTTCCATGGCCTGTGACCAGTTCATGTTTTTCTTGGAGGCTTCTGTTGTAGGCTCTTTGACTTTGTTGACTTCTTCTGGCTGTATGTTTTGGTCTTCTTTGTCACCAAAGAAAGATTCCAAAGTCTGAGACTGAATCTGGGTGCATTTTCGCTGCCTGGCCATGTTCCCAGCCAACTAACTTGACCCTTGAGTTTTTCAGCGCGGTATGACTGCTTATAGAGTATAGAGTACTATGTTCCAAGTTTGGGGGATGCGCCAGCTCTGCCACACCAGCACTCCTCCTTCCCCAAGAACCCCTAACCGGGACTGGACTTAGATCTTCAGCAGGTTCTGCACTCCTGCTCTGATTCGCCACTTAATTCCTCCCACCAGATGGGCCTGGGGCCAGAAGCAACTGCTTTAGAACTGTAGTTCTAAAGCTGCCCCACCTCTGCTGCCCGCGCAATGGTGGCCGAACCATGAACTCCTTCTTACACTCTGTCCCCAGCAGCTTTTCCCACTAACCTTCTCTGTTGTCTTTGGTGTTTGTGGGTTGAGAAGTCTGGTAACTGCTGCAGCTCACTGATTCAGGGCGCTAGGGCATGCTCCGCCTGGCTCCTGGTGTGGTTTGTTCGCACCTCCCACGCTGGGCTCTGCCCTGCACCGCTGCGCTTCCAGCTCCGTGCGGGATAGACCTTACCCAGAGACCATCCAGGCTGTCCTGGGCTGGAGTCATTTCCCTCTGCTATTTTATGTGTTCTGCAGTTCTAGAATTGGTTCAGAGCCATTTTTTATAGGTTTTTGGAGGGACTTGGCAGGGAGCTCACACTGCTCCCTGCTTTCCAGCCGCCATCTTGGCTCCTCCTGCCCAGGTCTTTTTTCATGTGAATAGTGATTTGTACCAAAAAATGCCACTAACATCAAAGGAACCCAGCAGTGACTCCATTTGTAAAGCAACATTCTATGTGCAATTATGTGTTAATTTTGTGAAAGTAATTTTTTTCCCCTTTAGGTCAGGACTACTACATACCCAATACAGTCGACATATGCAGGTGTGCTCAATGCATTAGTAAGAGTAATTACACAAATCTGAATTTAATAAAGATAATAATATATTTAATATGTATAATTATAAATTGCATTTGAAATAATTTTCCCTTCAGAAAAAGGAATTCCTGCAAATTTCCCTTAAATTCCTTTATTTTAGTTATGACTTACAAAAATTAAATTTATGCACAGCTTTTAAGAAGTTAATTATGTAAAATGAGAGCGCACATCTGTAAGGAACATAATAAAGCACTTTATTCAGTTAAAGTGTGCTTCATGGGTTCATAAATTATTACACCAGTGAGGGACCTTGGAGATACATTTGCCATATAAATATTTACCAGTGACTGTTGTCATTAGGAAGATAAGATACAAAAATCTATTTGCTATTTTGATTTCATTATTAGCATGACCTGATAACTATTTCCAATTTTTCTTGTACACAGCTTGTTTGTATATAACTGTTTGCACATTGCCTCCCCCTTAGACTATGTGCTCCTTGAGCTGTCTTTTGGCTGCCTTTGTATCCCCAAGGCATGGAGTAAGCATGTAACAATGTCTGACTGACTACTTTTCCAAAATTTTAAGTAGAACAAAATTTCATTTATACAGAATGGGTGAGGGCTGACATTGTCCCATAAAAGGAAATTTTCTATAAAAAAAGAGAATTTTAAAATACATTTAACTATTATGTTTATTCTCCCTAAAAATACTTTAAGTAGCTGAGTCTACTTCGTATATGTTCTGAGCTTCTAGAGGAAAATCTATCAAGATAAGAAAGGAGGAAGTGGTTAGTTAGGAAGGGGGTATAGCTACAAAGAAAATATGAGAAACGTCTTGTATAGAAATGTTTGTTGAACTGACTTACTGGAAGTATCTCCGTTCACTGTCACACAGAGGATGGGAAGACATTTTTTTAAAAACCTGTTATTTCTTTTAAATTATTATTTTGCAGATGGGATAAAAATAAGGGCTTCTTGGCTGCTGGTTTTCAGGGTGAAATCTATAAATAAACTGTGAATTGCAGACCAATTGTATGTAGAGCAGAGCTTGGTAACTTTGGAGCCATGAACTTGTTTTTCCTTTTTCATATTCTGATACTTGCATTTCAATGTAATTGCCTTTTTGTAATTCATTTTAAGCATTTTAGGCATCTGAGAAGGGGTCCAAAGGTTTCACAAGACTGTCAAAAGGGCCCATGACAAAGTAAAAGTTAAGAATTCCCAATGCAGAGCATTTTTTCAATTCTCTGTGAATTATAGGAAATATGTATATAAAAATCTGGGAGTCCAGCTTGTTTAAAGTTTAGAGCCTAGGATTCACCCAAAGTACAAGACTTGCCCACGATAAAGTCATCTTTTAGTATTATGTTCTGAGTTACTTTAAAGTAGATAATATGCAAATAACCTTCATAAAATAAACTGGCACATTTACTGAAATGGTGTTCTACCTGTATGGTATCTGTGAAATTTTAATGTAGGAAACTTGATCTGATACAATCTTCAAAGCACTTTAATTAGCATAAAATCACTAATGCACTCAGAGTTGTTGCCTAGATCAGTCTAACAGATGTGAAATGGCAATCACCTTCGTTTTTTAGAAAAATGGGGTTTGGTTGTATGATAGATTTTTTAAAAAATTCACTTTGGATTATTTCTAAAAATAAATATTCACTTATTCCAGTCTCTAGCAAAAGACTATTAAGCTACTTAACAATTACTCTTAGTGACCCAATTCTGTATCTTTTAACCAGAAAATTTCACACTTAAGAACCTGATATTAAAAAAAACGACAACAACAAATCTTACCTTGATGGTCCCACAAGAGAAACTGTAGCATAAGGGTCACAACTCTGTCCATTTATGAGAGGCAACCCGTGGCATGCCTTGATACTAAAAGAAAATAAATAATTTTTGTAAAACTGACAAATCATAAATCAAGGTAAGAGAGAAAATATTTTTAATACACAAAAGATTTACAGCTATGTATTTTATTTGTATACTATTTGCCTGGATTATATACATTTTATGTAAAATATAACTATAACAAATATGATTATAAATAAATCCTATGTGCTGCATGACCAAATATATCAATTAGTAGGCACCCAGACCTCAATATTATTCAACACACTATTCTTAAGTCTTATGACAACAAAAGCTGCAAATAAAAAACATTCAGGAACATCTGTGGTGTGACACTACATCAAACCCACTGATGTTTTTAAAGGAGAAAAGACAAAAAACAAGTAGCACACATTTTAATTGCGTGAACTGACAAACCAACATACAGTGTCATATCCTTTACCAAGGTGTGAATGAGATATAAGGAAACTGTGGTTTCAACCTTTAATTCATAAATATGTGGGTAAGCTTGCATGAGAAGTAACCTTTTCAACCAAATCACTTCTTGCAGCATTACACACAATTATGAAATTTTTTATTTTGTACCTTGGCAACAGCTGCAGCTACATTTTTTTTTTTTTTGCATAGAATATTTTCAACCTTAAGAAACAATGTTGGTAAATTGTAGAGTAGTGACTTGCCACTAAGATCTTTCTGAAGACTTGCTGAATATAATGAGGTCAATTTCTGAGAGCTTGCTTTTCTTCATGAATACTGGGTGTGTGCAGTATAGTCTGTGATGAAAGATGCTACCCCAAAGCAGACTAGGTGGGGAAACATTCTCATTCCTCTTTATCCACCATGGAGGTGGGAATAGTACTCTGCTGAAGGTACATCAAAATAAAATATGAAAAACATTTTCTGAAATAAAAGAAGTATAATCCCAGATAATGTGTTCTAGGCTTTAGTTCTAAACTTAAGTAGACTCAAAAAATTTCCCAACACTCTATGCTACCTGACTAGTCAGTCCTAAAATGTCAACTCACTTCTCTCGAGCTGAATCACAGCAATGTCTGATCATATTGTGTTAATCTCATAAAACAAAATTTATCACAAATTAACCTCAAATCAAGGAAGATATGTAATGAATTATATGGTATATACTCAACATGCAGAGTTAATTTTCATGCAAATATATGAAGGATTTCAGAGAATCCACTTTGATGTGACAGTTAAGTGGTAAAATCAAAACATTAGAATACCATCATTCTAGGTCTTCTTTAAGTCTACTATGAGAGAAATGTACAGCACCATAGAATGGAGATTTTCAGAGAATATACCGTAAACTAAAAATACTTTACAGAAAATGTTTTTATTTTGCTAGGCAGAAAAACTTAAAACAAATTATGTTCTCTTCCTTAATTTTAACATTACTGAAAAGAAATTATGAAATAACATATCAAAGTCCATAGTCTTTGCAAGACAATATGATTGTCATTTTAAAACTCTAAGAATAGAGGGAGAATCTGTGATTTATTCAGTGTGGGGAATTCCCAGTATGGGGGCTCTCTTTACCAGTGCAGATCACAACCTCAGACTCAGTAGATCAGGCCTAGGAAGTTGTCAGAGGCATACAGAAGGTAAATGACTTGGGAGATGATGGGGGTGGGGCACAGAGGCAAACAACTAAGTGCCAGGGGCTGGGTTTTAACCAGGATCTTCCAAGGCCTTGGCTCTAACCGCTGCCTCATTAAAAAGTCAAGAGATAAGAAACATAAAGGCTCTTTTTCACAAGTATTCTATAGATCTACCTAACTTGGTGAGTAGCATAATTTTACATATACGCACTTATCTAAAACATTAAGTCATAACACCTTTCCTAATAATCTGGGGGAATAAATTGTCTTTCTGATTAAAAATCAAACCACAGCATGACATTAAGAGCATCTGGGCAAGACACATCTTTTTTCCTAATGATTAAAGTCTAAAGGGGTACTACTTTGTAATCTGTTTACTTCTACATAATATATTTGAACCCTAACTCTGTCACTCATTACCTGAGCCCTTTCTGTGTCAGGCAGTGGCAAAAATCACCACAACAAAAACCACACTGTTCTTTATTTCTTTTTGAGTCAGATAGTCTCTAAATGGAACTCTGTTCCTAACAAAAAAAAAAATCAAGAAAACCCATAACTTTTTCTTTTCACTGGATCAAATGTGTGCTAAATGTGTTAAATAAAATATGTGTTAAATGGAATAGAAATGCAAATTATTATTTCTAAAATCACATTGCCTAAGGAAAAAAAGAGGGAAATAAACTCCATCCAAAGAATTCTTTTTTCTTAAAAAAAAAAATTAAGTAGCAAATAAACGTCCATACAGAAAACATTCTAATTGCTAATTCCTGGATCGGGTGTAAATTGTTGAAGACCAGATTTAAGTTTCAGATACAAGCTGTACCAGATATGGATAACTCTAAGGTTACCAGCTACCAAATCTAAGAGTCTAAGATTAATATATTTTAACTCAGCAAATGATGTGAGCTTCTGGGCACCTCTGTTTTGATAAGTTTCATAACACAATTCCAATGTGTGGGGGGCAGTATCTGAGAATAATTATCATCTATTATAAATTAACAGAAGTCAATGAATTGTGACATATAAGTTAAGTCACAGATTTAACTGAATAAATCTACTTTTGTAAGGAGAACATAAAAATTATAAGCAATAATATATGGGGAGCTCCCTGACCTACACCTGAACAAGATTTGGGCTAACTTCTTTCCTGTACTATTTTGATCAATCTGCCTATTCTGGATTCTATTAATACAGATGATAAGAGAGAAGGGTGGAGAGTGGATAGAGAACAGACTTAGAAGTCAGGGCCTGCCTCTGATACCTACTAGCATTGACTTAGTAGAAATCACTTCCCATTCAGTGTTCCAAACAACTCTTAAAGGCTCTAAGTTGCTGGGAGTGTGCCTAGAATGAAATCACAAGTCTCCTTCCTTGCCCTGCCCCCAACAATGAAAAGAAAGATGTCAGGCAAGCCCTCATTTCCTGCTAAACAACCAAACACTATATATGCAAGTATACATATGTGTATTATTAAATCATTAGCTCATTTTGAATTATAGGATGAATATTTTTCCACTTATATTTTCATACACCTTTCTTCACGGTCCATTTAGTGAACATCTATAAATACACAAAACCTTAAACTATAAGAAAAGAAAAACCTCCCACAACCCACTCGGAAAGCTGAAAATGACTCCATTTGTTTCAAACTGAAAAATCCAAAGTTTTACATGCTTAAGTGTATTTGCTAGATCTAAGAGTTTTATGTTTAGGTATCACATAAGAAAGTTTACTACTTAGAGTCTTTTGAAAATATTCCAAATTTTAATGAAAACTGGCAAGAAATATAGCTTAGGAAACCATGATTTCCTTTGTCACTGTTCCTAGTATTAACAGTACTTGTTTAAATAGGTCAGGTGGTTGCTGTTTCAATTGCCTGCCGTCCTGGCCTTTCATTTTTATCCTTTTTGGTACTGATTTTGAACTTCGCTCTAATGAGCTGGTGATGATCTGACTATACAGATACAGGACTCAGAAATGACTTCCACATCAGTAAGCAGTCATTTCCTGTTTTTCACACTATAACCAATTCATTTTCTGTGATATTACTTATTGACCACATCCAATGCCTCCCAAGGCTCACTTTGAAAAAAGTATTCATGATATATAAACAAGGAGTTTCAGCCTCTGGCTTCTCTTGTTTGTTACTCCTGAATTACATTTTGCCAATATATGCAGGTGGGTGGGGTGGGCAGTAGGGTGCATAGGACATATACAAAAGTTGTATAGGAAAGGAGAAATAGGCAGTATCACTGCATGGACATAGTGCATTGAATGCACTACACTGATGATAGGTTCACCCAAAATATTAACAGGACACAAAGAAATAATTCCTTATTGGAACAACAACCCAATCTCAAATTATACACAAAAAAATGGGACATAAGAATCCTAGGTGAAAATGGAATACTACGAGTAAGAAGTATCACATCACAGCCAGAAAAACATTTATTGTAATTTCTTGTCTTTCGACCTTTTGAAATCCTCTTGCTTATATAACCTAGTGTACCAATTTCACAATAGGAAGGCATTTATCCCCTCTGAAAAACCCTTCTTAGGACAAATCTTATTGATGACACAGTCATAGGAACTGTGTAGATTTGGAGGAATGTATTAACTAGGGTATAAAAACACCAAGTAATGATAATGGCAAGGCAGAGTTGGGGGAAGCATTCAGGTGTGAAAGAACGCAAAGAGTAATGATAACAGAAGGACAAGAAGCCAGTGGCAGCCGACAGCCTTGTCCTAGACCACTTCAGGTGACATCTGTGGAAGGGGAACGAAGATTATAAATACTAAAGACATACTGGGACTTCTTCCCCTCTCTCAGAGTACGCTATCCTATTTTTAGGTTATTGCATCACATGGAGAGAATTGTAAAATATATGGTTATTCATGATCTGAACTGGTTTTCTTATCAAGAAAACGAAGGGGATTGACTATATGGTATTTATAGTACCTTCCAATTCTGATATTCCATAATCTATAATTTGTTAACTAGAAAATAAGAAAAAGGCATACAATTACTACTTCAAATGAATTTGATATAAACTAACTTCTTTGCATAGATATTTTTGTATATAGACATGCAACAATGTAAACTAAGAGAAAAACAGTACCTACAAATTTAAAGTATATAGGTTCTGTATTGAACAAAAAGTTTTTTTCTGCTTAGGCTGGATATATTATAATTAGCCTAGTGACAACACTGTCCTTCCTTCTTTCTTCTAGAGCTTTATTTTTAAAATTTTATATTAAAACGCTCTTTTTGTCTTTCTCTTCTTTCTGGCTCGTTACCAGCAATAACATCTTCCTATGAAAAGGCCAAACAGGTATATGCAAATGTCTGAGTTGCTGATTTTACAAAGCCTCAGAAACTACTGCATTTAATATGACTTTGGAAGGTCTATAAGATCAGATGTGATGCTACTGCCATTACTGTTCTCAATTTATTGGGAAACAAGTGTAATAACATGGGGGCTGCTAGGTGGCGCAATGCCTGGAGTCAGGAACACTCATCTTCCTGAGTTCAAATCCAGCCTCAGACACTACCTATGTGACCCTGGGCAAGTCGCTTAACCTTGTTTGCCTCAGTTTCCTCGTCTGTAAAACGAGCTGGAGAAGGAAATGGCAAACTACTCCGGTATCTTTGCCAAGAGAACCCCAAATGAGCTCATGAAGAGTTGGATACGACTGAAATGACTGAACAACTATACGTATGATCAAGTAAGACATTGTTAATGGCTAAAACATAGTGTTTTCCTTAAGTGTACAGTTTATTTCTGAAATTATTTTTCTCCTCTTTTCAAAGTGTATACAAAGGCAAAAAAGATCACAATGTAAAGTCAAAAGAGCTGGGTTTGAATTATAACTCTTTAAGCCTATTAGTCCTGAGGTCTTGGTCACTTCATCATTCTGGTATCATAAACAACCTGAAGCTTTTGTGGAATTTTGTGAATAATGGAATGAGCAAGATACCTCACAGGCTTCAACAATGTGCTTGCGTATAATGAACCCAACACATATGTTGTTTAGGCAAAGTCAATTTTCTTAAGGGTGTGAAGCTCTTAAAAAGTAACCAGAATGAGAAATCACAAATCACAAATCTAGATAAGATACCATCAACCTAATTTATTTTATAGAGCAGAGTTTCTGTTATTATAATATTAAATTTTCAAAAGAGAGACAGATATAGCAGTATCAACATAGAGATAGTTTTGTCTGGAACCAAGTTTCACTTCTCATTATATTTTTACAAGAACATCTGTTCCTTACATGTGAGATATTTCTATCCTTCTAAATTATTTTGAAATTTCTCCCCACAACAGTGCATTCTCTGTGGGAGGGGCATAGCCTGTTTTGCATGGTGGGTTCTTCAGAAAGCCAGAAGGGCCAGTTTGACTTGCCTTTCTAATTCTCTACTCTTTGGCTTCAAGTGTGACAGCATTAGATGATATAGCTTGACTAAGCATATTTTCAGTTTATAATTTGGTGGGAAACCATCCTGGCCAGACAAACTGTGGAAACTCTGAAAAGGCTCTGGATTCTCTTAGACATCACTATCCAATCCTACCTGACAACCTATTACAATTACATCTGACTGCAGTTTCATCTCTGCTTCCTCAAAATGTTACCTCCTGGCCCCCGCACTACAATAATGGCCTCCTTACCAGTGTTACCATTGCCAATCTTTCCCCATTCCAATAGGCCCTTTTCACTTCTACTAAAGACATTTTAAAAATCAACAAATAGACAGATCTCTGACTGCATCACTGCTTTGCTCAAAAAATGACAGTAGTCCCCCCTCCCTGCCCACAGCCCACAAGATAAATGGTAAATCCTCTGGCTGAGAACCAAGGCCCCCCATCCACTGGGCCTGGCCAAGGTCTTCAGTCTTATCACACATCCTCCCCCTTATCCAATCCATCCTTTGAGCCTTTATGAAGCACACTGCTACATCTCAGTGCTAAACACTGGGGATACAATGAATAAAAAGATAGTCTCTGCCCTCAAGGAATATAGCATCTAATAGATACGGCCCTCATCTACGCTCCAGAAAAACAATACTATTAAATATGGTTCCCCAACTGTATTCTTCCCTCTTATGTGACCTTGTGTATACACATATCAGCCTCCTATGTGGAACAAACTCCCCATATATCTCTGCCAAGGGAAATCTTTCTTTTCCTTCAAGCTAGGCAACCATGTGGTGCTATGGACAGAGTAAGGTACTTGGACTCAGGAAGACCCAAGTTCAAATCCAGCATCAGATACTTACTAGCCGTGTGACTCCAGGCAAATCACTTAATCCCTATTTGTGTTAGTTTCCTCATTCGTAAAATGGGGATAATAAAAACACCATTCTCCCAGGGTTGATAAAGTGCTGTGCAAACCTTAAATACATATATGTATACTTCCATATATAACATATATACACATGTCTCATTATATTTTTACAAGAGCATCTGTTCCTTATGTGAGATATTTCTATCCTAAATTATTTCTCCCCACAACAGTGCATTCTCTGCAGGAGGGACGTGGCTTGTTTTGCACGGTGGGTTCTTAGTGAAGCATACACACACATACATATTTCTATGCATGTGTGTGTATATATAGGTGTTTATGTGTGTACATTCATGTTGTGTATCTATACACACACACACGCATACATGTATATGTATGTTAGTTTGCCATAGTAGTACTTGCCCTAGTTCAAGCACTGTCTCTTCTATGAAGTTTTCGCCGATGCCCAATTAGAAGCGATTCCTCCCCTGGGGATGTCTCGCAGTACTGTCTGATGCTGTGTGTGTGTTGTGTGTGCATTCACAGGAATTTTAGTTACATGTGGATGTGTCTTATTCTAGTTATTTATGGACATGTTCCCTCAGGGCAGAGAGAGTTGTATTTCATTCTATCTTAAGCTCTTCACCCAGTACCCTGCACACAGCGTTCAATAAATGTCAGCTTCTTGTTCAGTCTAACATTTCTCCACTAAGCGCTTGTATGCTTATGCCAGGGGAAAAATAAAGTTTAGAAAATGCAGCGTAGGAGCAGCTAGGTGGTGCAATGGATAGAGCACCAGCCCTGGAGTCAGGAGGACCTGAGTTCAAGTCTACTCTTAGACACGTGATACTTACTAGCTGTGTGGCCCTGAGCAAGTCACTTAACACTGATTGCCTTGCAAAAAAAAAAAAAAAAAGGAAGAACGAAGCCTAGCCGAAATTTTCACAGTTTATCTTTCAGTAGGGAGATGTGGAACAAATAAAAAGAATCTTCATAAACCAAATAATGCACGAGCACACAAGAGACCTAAATAAAGTGCTGTGGGAAGATCAGGTGGCCTCTAAGCTGGACTTCAAGGCATGGAGAGGAATTCAATATGGCAGGAGGGCGTGGAAGAGGGAGAAGGAATGAGGCATTTCATGTGAAGGGAATAGCAAGAACGAAGAAAAAGAGATGGGGCATTACTGGAAGGGGCGAACAGCCTAGGCTGCCTGGGTAACTGAACGTGGAGAGGGGAGGAGAAGAAGGTAAGGCTGAAAAGGTAGGGTGCTGCCACAAGGGGTGGGGGTCCTAGAATGCTAGGCTAAAGGGTCTGAACTTTACCAAGAAGGTGATGAGGAGCCAGTGAGGCCTTCGGAACAGTGAGTGACAAAGCCAGGTCTACAGCTCAAAGATCTGGGCTTCTGTCAGCAAGGGTTCCACTAATGTGCTACTGCACCACAGTAGACAGCCTTCATCAGCTGCCTTGACCAAAAAATTCATCACCCTGCTTCTAACCTGGTGGTAAGTCCTCCCAAACTTAGCTGGGTCAATCTTTGGAAAATGAGGCAGTTTGTTGCTGGCTATACTGGAAGTCGTCCCAACTTTGTGGGACCTATCACAGCTGAGCTGGAGCACATAAATACAAAAAGAAAAACTGGTTTTGGCTACAGAGTTCGGGATGGAATGGAGGGAGGAGAGAAAGGAGGCCAGAAGACCTGTGAGGCTACTGTACTAGTCAAGGGAGGTGATAGTGGGAATTCAGCACCAAGATGGGAGAGGGGGAAAGGGAGGCAGGAAGAGTTTGGAAGCAAGAGAGACAAAAATTATTCCTGGGGTAGAAATCATAGGATTTAGGAACTGGATGCATATGACAAATGAGTGGGGAAAAAAAAAGAAACAACAAGGCTTTGAATATGAAAATTGTGGCTGACAGTACCACTACCACTTAGTACTACTGTCCAAAAATAATGAAGTCAGAAAGTGGAGGAATTTTTTTTTTTTGAGGTAGAGGAAGGGGAAGGGTATAAAGGGGAAAAATAAGAGCTGTGTTAAGATGGGTTAAATGAGGTAGCAAGTACATTCCACAGAGAGAGAAGAGGGTCTAGAGATTTGGATATGATGGGAATGCCATAACAGTGGTGGAAGCTGTTGGAGTAAATGAGATTGCTGAGCATACAACGAGAAAAGAGGGACAAAGACAAAAGCCTGCCAAAGGCAATATAAAGAAATGAAGAGTGAATGAAGGGGATATTAGGTCAATCAACCTAAGCCAACCCTTTTTGGGGGAGGCAGGGTTTGGAAGAATGATAAGTTCTGGTTTGGAAATGCTGAGTTTCAGACATCTAGGGAACATCTAGTTTGAGATGCCCAAAAGGCAACTGGTGATACAGAACTCAACTAGGGCAAGAAACTAGGGCTAGATGTGGAACTATGATATAGAGAGCTGAGTCAAATTTATAAGAATACAAATCATTCCCCAACTGATAAATGGTCAAAGGATATGAACAGTTTTCAGAGGAAGAAATTAAAGATACCTATAGTCATATGAAAAAATGCTCTAAGTCACTATTGATTAGAGAAATGCAAATCAAAACAACTCTGAGGTACCACAACACACCTATCAGATTGGCTAACATGACAAAACAGGAAAAGGAAAAATCCTGAAAAAGATATGGGAAAATTGGAACACTAATGCATTGCTGGTGGAATTGTGAACTGATCCAACCATTTTAGAGAGCAATTTGGAACTATGCCCAAAGGGCTATAAAAATGTGCATACTCTTTGATCCATCAATTCTACTTCTAGGGATGGATCTCAAAGAAATCACACAAATGGGAAAAGGACCCACATGTACAAAAATATTTATGGCAGTCCTTTTTGTGGTGGCAAAGAACTGGAAACTGAGGGGGTGCTCATCAATTGGGGAACGGCTGAACAAGTTGTGGTATATGAATGTAATGGAATACTATTGTTCCATAAGAAATAATTAGCAGGCAGACTTCAGAAAAACCTAGAAAGACTTACATGAACTAAGGCTGAATGAAGTGAGCAGAACCAGGAGAACATTGTACACAGTTACAACCACACTTTGCGATGACTAACTTTGATAGATTTAGCTCTTCTCAGCAATACAAGGATCTAAGACAATTCCAAAAGACTCATGATGGAAAATGCCATCCACATCCAGAGAAAGAACTATGGAGTCTAAATGCAGATCAAAGCATACTAATTGCTCTCTCTCTTTCTTAATTTTTTTTTTGGTTTTGTTTATTATAGTTTTGTCTCTTTCTCGTGATTCATCCCATTAGTTATAATTCTTCTTTACAACATGACCAACATGAAAATATGTTTAAATAAATGTATATGTAGAACCTATATCAGATTGCATGCCATCTTTGGGAGGAGGGAGAGGGGAGGCGAGGCAAGTGGAGAAAATTTAAAACTCAAAAGCTTGTGGAACTGAATGTTGAAAACTAAAAATAAATTAATTTTAAAAAAGTTAAGATTTGGAACTCTGCCCAAAGGACCATAAACCTGTCATGCCCTTTGACTCAGCAATACTACTTCTAGGTCTGTATCTCAAGGAGATCACACAAATGGGAAAAAGACCCACACGTAAAAAATTTATAGCAGTTCTTTTGGTGATGGCAAAGAATTGGAAATCAAGGGAATGCTCATCAGTTGGGGAATGGCTAAACAAGTTGTAGTATATGAATATAATGGAATACTATTGTTCCATAAGAAATGATGAGTAGACAGACTTCAGAAAAACCTGGAAAGACTTACATGAACTGATGCTGAGTGAAGTGAGCAGAACCAGGAGAACATTGTACACAGAAACAGCAACATTGTATGATGATCAACTATGACAGACTTAACTCTTCTTCGCAATACGAGGATCTAAGACAATTCCAAAAGACTGATGGAAAAGGCTATGCACATCCAGAAAAAGAACTACAGAGTCTGAATGCAGATCAAAGCATACTATTTTCCTTTTCTTCTTCTTTTTTTTTGTTTCTTCTTTCTTGTGGTTTTTCCCTTTGGTTCTACTTCTTCTTTACAACATGACTAATGGGGAAATACATTTTTTAAAAAAGAAAGAAACTAAGGCTAGACATACAGATCTGGGAAATCATCTTCATGGAGATAATCAAACTCATAGAAGCTGATGAAATCACCAAGCCAGAGAGTTATAGAGAAAAGAGCGCAGGACAGATCCCTGGGACAAATACATAAGTAGTAATAATACCAGAAGAGCGTGGCACTTCCTAAAGGCAAAGGAACAGAGGAAATTCAGAGTGATGGAAAAAGGGTGGTTAGTCAAATGATAAGTGCCAGAGAGACCAACGAGGAAGATGGCAGAAAAGAGGCCAATGGGCATGGCAATTAAAAGGTCACTGATGATCTCTCATATAGGCTTCAGTAAAGTAATGGGGGCAAAGGTCCTATTATAAGGGTGTGACAGAAGAATGTGAGGAATGGGAGGAACAGAGTATAGACAACTTTTTCAAGAAGTTTGTCTATGCTTTTCCCAAGAGATAAACGGCAAAAGGATATGAATAGGTAGGTTTCCAAGGAAAAAAATTAAGAATCAACAGTAGTATGAAAATAATACTACAAATCACTAAAAGAAATGCAAATGAAAACAAATAAGGTTTCATTTTGTACTTATCAGACTGGCAAAGATGACAAAAAGGAAAATGGCCCTTTTGAGGAGGCTGCCAGAAGACAGGAATATTGGTACCCTGTTGGTGGCACTGTGAATTGGTTCCACCATTCTGGAAAGCAATTTAGAACTATGCCCCTATGGTAAAGAGATCAAAGAGACAGGGAAAGGATCCATATACACACACACACATTTATAGCAATTCTTTTTTTTTTTT
>JAQQSZ010002637.1:0-14698 GCA_028646595.1 Phalanger gymnotis
ACCAACTTAGAATTTCACAAAGCAAGAAACCTGATTATGCTGAAGTCTCATGAATTATTCATTCCACTTCAAGTGAGAAAGATCAGATTTAATTATGTTCTGAGGGGGCATCTTCCCTAAAATTAAATGGTGAATATCCTTATTTGTCTACCAAGCTGTTTTAAGAACAAGTACTGTGGGCTTTCTCCAGAGAGATGCTGGGAAATATACGCTGAGAAACAAGTAAGGGTAACTATGATTGGTGAACAAAAGTAAACACAACACAGCTACATTCCTTTCCAGCTAGAGTCTCCTTAAGGCTGGCTTCTCAAGGAGACTTGAGGCATGAATGGGATGCAAACTGTCATAAATTAACAGCACCCAATTTTTCTAATAGTGGCCTCTAGTCGTAAAAAAGGATTTTAGAAAATTGATCTTACATGAAAATGTATAATCACACATAAAAAAGTTACAGTCTATTAGTCAATGAAAAATTTATATTTTACATGAGAGTTGTACCACTTTTAGTGTATATCAAATTGGTTGGGCTGGCAAAACTGGTATTCTAATGAATAGCAGTTCTGGGCAGAAAGACTTTTCAATATACATTTTTCTAAATGATTCTACAAGTTGGGCAACTGGAAGGCAAATGTATGGGCCAGAATTTCATTGCTTTTAGCCCAAAGTAATAAAATTGGGCTGTACTAAAGGACCCCTAAGAGCCCTTCTAAACTCTGAGATTCTAAGATTCTATGAAAAGTCATCACAAGACCAAATTTTCAGAATTTAAGTATTTTGTTTCATAATTATACATTTTAAAGTCTATGTGTTTCTCTGCTACGCTCCCAGCGTACTTCTTTCCTCCAAATTTCAAACACATTTTCAGTGTGAGTTTAGAAAACATTCAAAGGAAAAATCTGTTTAGAAGAAAGTCATGTGCACACATATAAAGTATGGTGAATTCAAAAAGAAACATCTCCCTGAGCAGACAAATGGCCAGGAGCAACTTGGGTTTGAGCTTACAAAATAAATTTTAAAAATGAACGTCCTTCAGAAAGAATTGTGTATTGATTTATAAATAATAGATCTTAGAATATTCTTTAAATCAGGACTAAAAAAATTGTATTGTGGTTATAATTTTTTAATGTTATCTATGCACATTTTACATTGTCCTTGCAACTAGTAGTCATATCAACTTTATTCAGAATTCTTGAGTAGAGACATAATGAGCCAGAGAGACAAGAAAAAAAATCACAATATACCTTCATCCAGTTCAGGATGCCTCCAGGATGAATCCAAGTCCACTTAAGGACTTCAGAGAGAGTGAGGCTGATGATGCTGTTCCTTGAAACTAAGGCTCTTTTCTTGCAGCTTATGCTTCTTTTGGTTTATGTCACCCCCTCCCCAGATTGTTCAGGACTCTCTGTTTGACCTGTCCTATGTGCTTTCTCCATTTCAATTTGTAATTATTTGTGTATATTTCTTATGCCCCTGCTAGGTTGTAAGATCCTTGAGGTAAGGACTATGATTTTTTTTATTTCTTAGTCTCAATGCCTGGCATAGCACTTTGATAATTCACTATTGAATTGAATTGACTAGAACTGGATTGTTGAATTGAATTGAAATTTCAAGACATTCAATGCCTATGTAATTTGCTTTAGAAACTCATTTTCCTGACTGAATTAAAATGAACTTGTTGCTATTAAACATTAATCCTGTAATGTTAGTAATACCATCATTTTTGAAGACTTTCATTTAAATGACAATCGTATTCCTGGGTTGAAGTATCTAGTTTTTCTTTCATTTTTTCATCCAACTATTCAACAAATTTTTAAGGGCCTGAAGATAACTGAAACCTGTTGGTGAGTTAGGGGGTTGTCTACTCCAAGCATGTGAACTTTCCTTGGTGTAATGGGCAGATAGAACAATTTGCTCCCAAAGCCATGCTGAAGCAGGTATTATGGAGTGCTCAGACCTTTGTCAGGCATCAAAGACACCAAGGTCATGCACTCCATCCGGGACCGTTGCCAGTGGTCTTGACTTTTGTCCTGGCACTGGACTTTGATGATTCAGGAAGAGAATTAAGCAACTCCGCCTTACTTAAATCCAATTCGGACAAAAGTCAAGACATCACCCTCATGATGTTATCGGTCCTCTTCAAAAATGAAGGATGAACGACATTCTCTTTTCTCATTCTCATCATCTGGAAATAACTTTGTATTTACCTATGTACATATTTAGTACTTACCTGTGTACATGCTATGAACATGTATCTGTGTGCACGTTTGTATACTTATCTTTGCTCGCGTTGGTTTTACCCCACCACAATATGTAAATTCCTTGAGGTCATGAAAAGTTTCGTTTTTGATCTTATGTTCCCTAAACCTAGAACGGTGACTGCCACATAATTGGCACTTAATAAATACTCATTGAATGAATGAGAGGTTCACACTACTAGAAAAAAATGTGCAATAAATATCTTTAAAGACATGAAATTTCATGACTCCTTTCACAATGAACACTTCAAAATTTACTCCTCTGCATTTTAATTTCATTTGTGTTATTCATTGGAAAAGTAATAACAATACTTCTAACTTCTTGGCACTTAATATCACATGATATAGTATAAGGAAAATTTTAAAGGTTATTCTATGCAGAAAAAGAAATCTGTCAGCATGGTTACCCATTAACCACACTCCCTCAAGTGCTAGTTTCTAAGATCCAATAGGGCATGGACCCCACTTTAATTATCTATCTCCCTCAGTACCTAGCACCAGCTATTCATAATTGTAGATATTTAATAAATTTTTTAAATGAAATTGATTTAGCATTCTACAGATGTGTGCCTACCACGTATAGGTGCGTTAGCAAATACAGATAAACTGAAGCTATAGTTCCTAACTTCAAGGATTTTAAAGTTTATTTGGGAAAATAGAATATATAACTAGAAAAATTTACAAGACAGTAGGTATGTGCCATATAAGGGATATGGGTAATAAATACTGTGAGAATTCAAAAGGGAGAGATAATGAGGTTAAAGTATCGGGGTAGCTTCAGAGGAATAATCAGACCGCATATGAACTTTGAAGTATTAATAGGATTTTTAAGAAAGGCAAAGAGGAAGGAGTGATAGGGCACAGAAATAGTGTGGGCAATTTTATAAGGCATGTTGAGGGGCAAAAAGGGGCATAGTAAGAAAAGCAGGTTGAAAAGCAGGCTGAAGGTTTTTAAGCAGAAGATTGATGAGATAAAAGAGGTGTTTTAGGAAGATTTATCTGATGGGCAACTATGGTGGATAACCAATGAAATAGAAAAAAATGGGGAAATGGTGCTTAATTCTTTGTAGCTTCCTTCTATTTCTACTGTGGCAGAGTAGTGGAAAGGGGATCAGGAGGTGCTAAAAACAATATGATTCTTAGATAATCTAAAACCACTAATTTAACTTTCAGTCTTCATGTGTAGTTTTGTCCAACAACCAATGAGTATGTAAAAGTTTTTCGTCTATCGAGAAGCTCCCACTGGGATATCATGAAGACTTCCAACAAGAAGAAGAGCAGGTGTTGGGATTTGTTGAGAAAGAAACACTAGCACAAGAAATGAATGTGACTATATCTTGACAGACAGGGAACAACTGCTTATAGACATAGCAGTCATTTCAAAGTCAGCTGTCTGTGTGCTATCAGATCAAAGCATTACAGCAAAGATCAAAGTGTATAATAAATCTGAAGAAAACATAAAGATGAGAAGACACTGTATGTAATTACAATGTCTCCAACTGGACCTGATCGAATATATTGTCAAGTATGAAAAAAAGGAAGTGGAGAGAAGTAAATTAACAGATTCACTATTCCTTAGAAAAGGTTAAATTACTCAAAACGCTTCTGGGGGCAGCTAGGTGGTGCAGTACATAGAGCATCGGGCCTAGAGTCAGGAGGACCTGAATTCAAATCTGACCTCCATCACTTACTAGCTGTGTGACCCTGGGCAAGTCGCTTAACCCCAATTGCCTCAAAACAAAACCACTCCCCCAAAGGAAATAAAGAGTATAGGAACCACTTTGGTCAGCAGCTACCTAAGTTTATTGCCAAGTAGAGACCTATAGCAGCCAAGGGTAGCACTAGTTCAGAACGTAAATTTATTTGCAAATTTTTAAGGGGAAGCTAACACAAGATTACAAGTACTACCTCACAAAATACAGAAAAAGTTGAGGAGAAAATAAGCCTGTAGAGAACTTGGCTTGAGATCCAGCTAAGCCAGATAGTTCTAAAAGCATCTGTAGATGAAACTAGGACAAATTGATGCAAAAAGGAAAATATGAAGCTGTTCGTGAATAATCCTTTTTTTTGGTAATGACAGTGGGACCAACACATTTTGACTATATTACGTCAGTATCCAATGTAATATGCAATAAACTGGAAATGACATTTAAGAAAGTGAAGTTAGTAGGAGCCACTGAACCTAGCCAAATAAATACAGGAGAAATCTGTGCTAAAGGCAACATAATTTTAAAGGTTCTCAGGAATCAGTTCTCAAGATCATTCTAATTAAAGGGCCACTAGGGATACAAATGCAAAAGCAAAAGTTGGTATACCAACAGGGGAATGGTGGCTAAGGTGGGATTTTGTGGTCAAGGAAGGTTACCATTGTGAGTTAGGCCATTGGGGGATAGACTGACACATCACACCCCATATTACCCTTTTTGCTCCTGATTATCCCACCCAGCAGAGTTTATTTGATCTGGGTTTGTGGTTACAGAACTGGAAAGGTTGGTGAGAAAAAGGTAGCAAGGACTAAGTGATTGTTTATTACTGTGAAGGCTATGGAGATTTCCAGAGTAAAGGGAGTGAAAGAGCTGAGGCTTTCTTGAAATAATGGAAAGGTTCCCAGAAAAATGGAAACATCACAGATGGTGTTTTTTAACTTTCTCCACCAAAAGTGATCAAGAAGAAGTCAGAACTATTGATTAATGAATGAATGAATAAATGAAAAAGCATTTATTAAGCATTTACTATGTGTCAGGCAGTGTGCTAAACATTGGGGATACAAATATATATATACATATATATATGTATACATATGTACATATATATGTGTATTTTAAAAACAGTTTATCTGTATTTCCCAAAGCACCTGTACAAAATAGGCACACATTTGGAGAATGACTAAATTAGTTTCATTTAAAGATGCTTACATGGGGAACAATACATATCGGATAGTTGTGTCCAAGGAAGGGAATTTTGGTCTGAGGAGTCAGCTAGCTGGTACAGTGCCAGGACTGGAGTCAGGAAGATCTGACTTCAAGTCTGTCCTCTGACATTAGCTGTGTGACCCTAAGCCAGTCACTTAAACCTCTGTTTGCCTCAATTTCCTCATCTGCAAAATGGGAATAATATTAATAGTACCTGCCTCCCAAGGTTGTAGTGAAGATTAAAATGAGATAATAATCATAAAGCCCTTAGCACATATTAGGTGCTATATAAATGTTAGCTTTTATCATTGTCATTACTGTTCTTGTGGTGGTGAGTTGATATATAGAAATGTCAACCAATAGATACGTCCTTTACAGAAGTAATGGAAATATTGATTTTATTTCCACTTCCAAAGCAAAAATAGAAAGGGGAGAGTGAGAAGGATGGTATTTATGCAGTGACAAGAAGAAGGCATGATGTACAGATCCAGGGGATAGCTGGATAGGATGTGATAGTGAAGCACGATCTGGTGCCTAGAATTAGCTAGAAGATATAGTGGGCGAGTTTGCACACTCATTCAATTTGATTTGTGACCATAAATCAACTAGGCTTAGCCCTTTAGCAGGAATGTCAAAGATTAATGTATTAGAGATTAGGGTCATTGATACCGAAGGTTCATAGATATGAAGGGCCAGGGCCAGTATAGAAACAGGAGGCTGGTTCAGGAGGAAAGAATGAAGATAGTGACAGCAGACAAATAGTAAGATGGCTTGGTGTCAGAAAGCTTTGTGGCTAGATGGGATGAGAAGATGAAGCATTCGTTTGCTTTCTCATGTCTACATAATTTTATAAAAATGGTCCAATTACTATTATTATTATTATAAGTATTAGGAAGAAGAATGTACTGGTCATGTAGCCAGAAAGAGAAACCACAGGTGGATAGCTCAAGTGCTATATTGATGTCCCTAAGATATTTAAAGGAAGCCCCAATGCTTCAGATGGATCTTCTGTATACTATTTCTTGAAACATGCAGAAAATTTCTTAAGATGTTAAGCATAGGAAGGTTGTGATTTATATTGGTTAAGGAAATACTCTTACCAAAAAATTCATGGCTCTACAATGGTGACCAACTGCTACCAAAAGGCAGGTAAGCGCGAGAGCTCTGCCCCAGGCCACCAATCCTGCTTCCAGATCAGCCCTCATGGCTGTCATCCAGGGAAGCAATGCCTATAAAGAGAAGCCAGTCATCCCTACCAACTACCAAACAACTGCCATCAACACAACATTCAAACCAGCCTGGCTAAAGCAAAGAGGTACCCTGGGAGAGAGACAAGAAACAACATACACCAGGCAAGTCAAATCACCATCACCACCTTGACCATCATCTCCCCTCAGACTCCAAAAGAAACAGCCCAAGACCCTGGACCCAAGAGCCTTTGGAATAACAATGCTTCCACCCCCACCCCCCAGAGCCCTCAGACACCATCCCAGAAAGCAGTTCCTAAGGAGGTGCAGCCCGGCAACTGCGCCCATGAGTACTACCTCCACACCTCTTGAAGACCTAGAAAAGAAAGCTCTTGCCACCAAAGCCTTTGATATTGCCAAATGCCAGGAACTGATATGATTTTATCAATGGAAATAATATTGATGAAGAGGCGTTACCATCTGCTTTGCTGCTGCACCTTAAGGATCATGAGACCTTTCTATCTGACTTACAGCTGAAACTTCCATTATTTTTTCTCCTCCTGCTCCTTAAGAGCAGGAACTGTCTTATTTTTCTTTTTGTATTCTCAGTGCTTCACAAGTAGTAAGTCAATCATTCATTCTATAAAAATATAAAATCTCATAATAGTATACTATATTTCAACTCCAAAATATTAAAGAATTGTTCTTTTTCCACCTGGCTGCCCTCCTATCATGTCCCAGGAACCCCTACTTCCAGTAAGATCACTTTAGCCCGGGAAATCAAACGGTTTGTACCTGCCCCTGGGGCTCCTCCAACCCGCTGACTGGTACATAGAGAGCTTCTCCCAGAACCTCCATTTAAGGAGGATGCCCAGGTCATCCATCCCTTTATTTCCACCCCACTGCAGTCCTCTGGACTTCTCCATCGTGCCCCTAACTAGATGAGCAACTCTTCCCCTTCCTTTTCAGTTTCCTTTTACGTGTTGCGTTAGATTGTAAGCTCCTTGAAGGCATGGACTCTCTTTTGCCTTTCTTTTACCCTCAGCTTTTAGCTCAGGGCTTGGCACATGTAGGCTCTTAATAAATGCTTATTGACTGACTGACTATCATGGTCAGTTTTGGAAAGACCTTAGATCCAACTGATATAAACTAGATGCTATGGAAGCTATATTAGCCCAGTAAATTGGCAGTTCTCATTACATCATATGATATCTGGAAATGATGCTATATGGATAAGTGTACTTATCTACCTTTGCTTCAAAATTGAAATCCTTATGAGTTATACCCTCTTTGACAATTCCTCCATTTCTAAAATGAAGAATTTTGAAACATTAAATGAATATTGTAAAGGGAAAAGGAAAAATTCATGGAAAGAAGTGGGTCAAAGCAAACCGTGAAATAAAATTGTGAAAGGACCATATGTGATTAAGCTCCCTAACAAATGTCAATGTTATTCGTCATCATTTACCTAGCATTTCATTTTTCAGTGTGATTTGCAATTAATTAGCTTTCACAACATCTTTCTGAAGTAGGTCGGCACAGCCCCAATTTTTTAAATGAAGATGGTGAATTGTATAACATATTCAAGGTTAAAAGCACAAGATAGACAAACACCAAGAGCCAGGCCTTTATGAATTCTTCTGAACTCCCTTGGCCACTTGTAAAATGGACAATTCTTTACGATGTACATAGCCTTCCCAAGCTAACTTCCCACACACGTGCCCATATACACAGACTCACAAATGTTATCACAAAAGCCTCTGTCCAATAAAGAATGAACAAGGAGAGGGAAAAAGATCCAAACGATGACTACATCTCAAGCACTGGGCTGAGCTGTGGAGAAACAAAGAGAAAAAAACGAGAAAGGCCTTACTCCCAAGGAACTCGTACTGTGTCTAATTGAGGAAGACAACATATACAAGAAAGCTCAGCTGCAGGGCAGACAGAAAAACGAGGAAGTCCTAGGGTTTCAGTGTGCAAATGGCAAGGCCAAGGGATCCTTAGGTTACCCCAGTACCTCAAATGACATTATCAGGGTCCTGAAGGGTATGGAGTCAAAGGGCTAGAAGACCTTAGGATGCAGTATCCAGGAAGATGGTCAGGCCTGGCGGTCTTCTTTCCGACTGGAAAGAATCAAGTTGGTGATTCCCTCTCATTAGTGTAAGAAAAGATAGTATGGTGTTTGGTTTTGCTCCCACAGAAGCTATCCATATAGCTGAGGTAACGTTTACTCACCAAGACAATAGCCAACCTGGTGTCAGGGAGGCTGGAGAGGCTACACAGGTTGAACCAGTTCAAGCTTGTCACATCTGTTTCAAAGGTCAGGTCCTGGTCAAGTGTCCAGGCCTACTAATCTGCATAATCTGTATATGTTAAAGAGGGAAGGCAGGGAAATAAAGAATGTAGATTAATCCTAACTCAGACAAGGTAGAACTAATTAACTTTACTTTTGCTTCTATATCCTTACTATCCCACCCATGTAAACTGTATAAGTTAAGAAAAGTATGTAGAAAAGTAAACTTAACTCAAACAAGGATGGAGGAACTAGTTACTCTCACATCCTATCCCCACTGCTCCCACTCATTGTCCTGATCTATGTCTTGCCACTGGACCCAGATGACTCCAGAGGAGAAATTGAGGCTGGTAACTTTACATAGCCCTCCCTCACTTAAATCCAATTCACTTCTATGTCATGGTATCACCTTCCAGATGTCATGGTCCTCTTTGAGAATGAAGGACAAGCAACAACAATGATTACTGTTTCCCCAAAAATTGCCTGGTTGTTTGCGATGTTTCAGACAAATCAAAAACCGGTAACTTTGAAGACTGACTATACGATTCCTTTAAGTATAATTTTGCTTCATAAAATTCATACAACAATGTTTACCATCAAATATAATTTTGCTTTGATATTTCCATCAAAGGGACATTTTGCAAGCAAATATGAACTAAAGTAACAGAATGAGAAAAATAATGCTAGAATTTGGTTTGGTATTTTCACCTCTTTTTTTTTTTTTTAAATAAAAGAGTGAGTGGTTCAGTTGAACATCAGAAGTGATATTTTCCCTGACTGGCCTTAGTTCAGTTTTATTCCTACACATTAATAAAGTAAATTATTCCCTAGCTGAAATTCAATTAATTGAAATTCCCTCTTAGCAGGCATTTAAAAACATTTGCAGTAAAATGATAAGTAACATACAACAGACATTTATTAAACACCTACTACATGCAAAACAGTATGCTAGACAATGGGGATAAAAAGAAAAAAAAATGAGTCAGTGCCTTCAAGGGATTTATATTCTACTTGGGGAGGGAGAAATACTACAGGTACCCAGATAAGTAAATACAAAGTAATTTGAAAAGGGAGAGAACACTAAACGGCTAGGGAGGACAGCGATGGCTTTCTATAGGAAACAGTCCTTAAGCTGAGCCTTGAAGGATTTTAAGAGGTAGAGGGGGGTAGGAAGCATATTCCAAGAATGGAGGACAGTCTGAAAAAAAGAGATGAAGGAAGGAGTAGGAATACTGAGGTCAGAGAAGAATAGACCATTTTGACTGGTACAGAGAATGCAGGAAAAGGAATGCTATGTTTGGAAAGGAAGGCTGGAGCCAACCTGTAGAAGGCTTTAAATAAGAGGCTGAGAAATTTGTATTTTGTCCTAGAGACAATAGGGAGCCACTGAATATTTTTGAACAAGGAAGTGACACAGTCAGACCTATACTTTAGAAAAAATATTTCAATATCTATGTGGTTTTAACGCCAAGGAGATTTTTGTTGTATCCTGATTCTCTGAAAATTACTAAAGTATAATATGATTTTTAAAAATCGGTTTTCTCTTAATGATATTACTGAATTAATTGGAACATTTCCCCAAACATTTATGATAATTTACCATGAAAGAAGTTTGATGGGTTTTTTTTTCAATATTCTGACATGAAGTAAAAATAAACAGTAAGAGTGAGATCCAATGTTTTAAGCCCACGATCACATAAGTAACTAAAGCAATATTGGAAAACAAGTCTTCTGAACTCCAAAGTCAGAGCTCTTATCTCTAGCACCTAGCAGTGTCAGGAACCAATTCGTTGCTTACCAAACACTTGTTGATTGATTACATTCTCTCAACTGCAGCCTACTTTCCTAGTAGATGAAATAAATACTTGATGAATGATAAACCCAGCCAAAGGTGATCTCTCTTCTCTCAACCTTTATCACAGTTTCTACCAATCATAAGACACTTACGTATATAGCCTGATATTGATCCCCACACTTCATAATATGAATGACTCATCTGGCCCACTAGACTTTGTGCCCCTTATAGCACCTAGCACAGAGCCTTACATATTGGGAGATGCTCAATAAATATGCTGAAAGAAGGAAGGAATAAATTATTTAACCACTAGGTGTCAAATGACAATAAATGATGAATAAGCCATCATGTTCCAGAGAGCACAGTCCATTCTTCAGTCACTGCTACAGGTCTGCATCCCTAGCATATAACACACTGCCTGGCAGAGAAGGTGCTTAATAAATACTTGCCAGTGGAAACAGATTACAAGCTTGTGAAGGAAATATAGCACAGTAGTGATGAAAAGTTTCAATTATCCAGACATCTAGTAGAGTTTTCTCTGCCGAGAGTAGAGCAGTTAATTTCTCGACTTCCCTTAATGATAATTTCATCCAACAAAAGGTAGACACACAAATGAGGAGGATTCAATTCTGGATGTGATTCTCAGCAATGTGAATAAACTAGCTACTTAGTGGATGGGGGTGCAGGGACAGTGGAAAGATGAGTGAAAATGATATTAACTTGGTTACTATTACATCATAAAATTTATAATTGATAGGTTGGGGTGTATTAGTCACCATCATATTGCCTTCATTAGACCTTTTCTAACGCAATGGAAGTGAGAGTCCATGAATAAAGGTGAGGAATTTGATAGGATGCATAGATTTGTCCATCTCTGACACACAGCTGATAGTTTCCTCTTTCTTCTGGCAAGGGAAGAATTTTAAAATGCTACTTTTTAAATACAAAGATTTTGTCCTAACTTTTATCCTAATTGAATGGACTTTTAGATGCAAAGATGTTGCACTTAACGTTGTTTTCTTTGTTCTGTCATGCTCACACTTAGCTCACTTAGAGGCAGCTAGGTAGAACAGTGGATGGAATGCTGAGCCTACAGTCAGAAAGACCAGAGGTCAAATCTAGCTTCAAACACTTACTGTTTGGCAAGTCATTTAACCTATCTTTACCTCAGTTTTCTTATCTGTAAAATGGAAATTAAAATAGCACTTCCCTTCCAGGGTTGTTGTGAGGATTAAATGAGATGACTATTTGTAAACTATTTAGCACAGTGCCTGGCACATAGTATGTTCACTATTATAATCATGATTATTAGTATTGTGAGAGCTGAAGGTGGCCCAGAACTTAGTAAAGCAATGCAGACTCTACTATATACTTACACATTCAGGTGAAAAAAAAACCCTCTGAAACCAATTCCTGTAATATACAGATAATAATGGATTTCAGGGTGGAGGGGTAGATAATGTGGTATTTCTTTGTGCTGGGAGTGGTAATTTCATCTAATTATTTAGGCCATTAATTCCCAGTGATTTTCCAATGAGCCTTCCATTCCATTAAAAGTCATTAACAGTTGTCAGTATGTCTCAGTCCTTTATGTTCCTAATTATTGTTGAGTTATATTTTCCCACGGAGTATAATAGAAAACACACATGCACACACATTTACAAGCTGGGGCATTTATCAACTCAAAACAAACAGTTCATGAAGTTGACTCCCAAATGAACTATATGGAACAACACAGCACTTCCCTAAATCGGATATTTTATTGTATGTACCAAACTTCAAAAGTGAAGGAATTAAGATCATCTCTTTTCAGTAAACATTGTCTACTATATGTGTGGCTCCGTAGTAGGTGTTGCAAGAGGAGATAGAGAGGAATAACACCCAGTCTTTGTTTTCAAGGACCTAAAATCTAAGAGGTAGAATAAGAGAAGCAAATAATTATAGTGCATATCACTGTAACCCAAGATACCACATGCAGTTGGGTGGGCAGTCCACTTAATTAGTACACACATCTGATCACACCATTTCCCTGTTTCTATCAAGGGTACCACCATCCCACCATCCTCACCTAGTTTAGCAACCTAGTTGCCATTTCTGACTCCTCACTCCTCACCCTACAGGTTTAGTCTGCTGTCAAGTAGTGATATTACCTCTTTCAAAATATCTCCCATACTCACTTCTTCCCTTTTCTCCACTCACATAGCCACCAGCCTGGCATCAGTGCTCATTACCTCATGCCTCAATGACAACAGTAGCTTGCTAGTTGGCCTCCCTGCCTCAAGTTTCTCCCCACTCCAGTCCATCCTCCACTTACCTACCAAAGCAATTTTCCTAAAACTTGTCCTCTCACCCCTCTATCCAACACACACACACACACACACACACACACACACACACACACACACACACTCAATAAATTTTAGTGGCTATTAGTCTTAGAATAAAACATAAAATCCTATGTTTGGCTTTTAAAACACTTGACTTGTCCCTTTCCTATCTTTCCAGTCTTTGCACTTTACTCCCCTTCACATATTCTATGATCCAAACTTACTATTCCCCACACAAGACACTCCATCTCTTACCTTTTCATTGGTTGTTTCTTATGTATCTCCCTGCTCACCCACACCTCCTGGCTTCCCTCAAATCCCACCTTCTTCAGAAGACTTTACTGGATTCTACCACTGCTACTGCCTTTCTTCAGATTACTTCCCATTTATACTAACTGTATGTATATATTGAAGAAGAAAATGGGAAACCACTGCAGTATCTTTGCCAAGAAAACCCCAAATGGAGTCAAGAAGAGTCAGATACAGGCTCCTGTGGGATAACCAGGAACCCTAGAGCTTGAAATTCAGCCCTGGGGCAAGATAAAAACTTTGCAGCAAGGCAGTGACATAAAAACTTTGCAGCAAGGCACTGAGCGTGCTTTTTTGCTGCCTTCCCCTGGAACGGTTTGGGACCCAAGAGGGCAGGGTAAGTTGTCTATGGTGGGTGGGGGGAAGTCCCATGGACCCCCCAGGACCCCGACGTGTTGGCTTTGTTGCCCAGCTGCCCCTCAGGACTTGGAAGTGGTGAGCTGGAGCAGTGTGAGGAGAAAGACACATCCCCAAGAGAACTTTATTTCAATTTTTTTTTTGTTTGAGTTGGGACTTTTCTAATTAAAGCATCTGCTACCTGAGGGTGCCAGGAGGAAGCCTGCAACAGCAATGTGGGGAAAAGGACACACCCTCAAGAAGGTCTTTTCTTGGACACTCTGCATTTACTAAAGAAGATTATAACTTGCTGTTACCTAGGGGTGGATGGTATTTGTATTGTAAACAAGTATTTTAGAGAATGATACTGTATGATATGTTTTGTTATGATGTGAATATTATGCTTTAGTTCCCTGAATGTGATTGCAATGTATAATGCTTCTATTTGTTCCAGGATCCATGGCCATTTAGATAGTGTAAGGCCAAGGACCCTGGAAGGGGTGGACTATATAATGGTAACCAGGGAAGGACTTTTTTACTGTTTTCTCTTTTAGAAGCTAAATTAATCAAGTACCTTTGATTAAATCTTGCTAGGTGCTAAACCCCAG
Organism: Phalanger gymnotis; assembly: GCA_028646595.1. Classification (NCBI taxonomy): domain Eukaryota; kingdom Metazoa; phylum Chordata; class Mammalia; order Diprotodontia; family Phalangeridae; genus Phalanger; species Phalanger gymnotis. Next base: position 14,023 of record JAQQSZ010002637.1, read on the forward strand.
GCCCACACCCTTTTGCTGATTAGGTATGAAGCTTTGGGGCCCTAAGAAAGGTATATAAACTCAGAGGTTAGCATTTTGTTTGGGGCTCACTAATTGGAAGAGTGTTGGTGTGAAGACTCTGGGTAGCCATTGTTAAGAGCTCCACCCCACCCCACCCCCAGCTTGAAAACCCAGATTTTGGTGCTTCCCTGCTGACTATGTACTGAGATCTTGGACAGAAAGCTAGAAGCCTGTCTACTGGCTGTTTCAACAATCCGGCTAGCAGCTTCTGTGGAGGTGTAAGATCTACCCACAGCCAGCACCCAGAAAGCTGCCAACAGCACAGGTCCTTTTGATCTGCTTAACTAAGGAAAGCAAGGTGAAGGGGTTGACAAGCTTACTTTAATTCAGCATACAAGTATCATTCACTTAGCTCAGGTGAAAAAAGACCAGCACACTGAACTTCAGAACAAAATACAAACAAATTACAAACATCAACAGACAGACCTTGTCTGATTCAAATCTCAATACATAGTTACCAGAATTCAACAAACTCTCAGCATCCGGGTTTACAAGCTGGAGGGCTCCTTAGCTACAGCTGCCCAGAGTTGCCTCATCAACACCATCTCGAGAGCCCTGCACAAATGGCTCTGTCCTCCCTTCTTATAGGGCTTCAGACATCATCAAACATCATCTG
>JAQQSZ010002638.1:0-14698 GCA_028646595.1 Phalanger gymnotis
GTTTCTTCTTCCCGTAGCCAATCTTGGATTGTTTTCTCAGTTGGAGGAGGACCAAACTTATGTTCAGCAGCATGATTTCCATTCACTTTTGCAAACTGGATCACTTTTAACTTGAATTCAGCACTGTATGAAAATCTTTTCTGAGTCATTTTTGGGCAGAACGTGGCAAATTGTAACCTAATACACTGGTAACAAGTGTGAAACAATGAGCACAAAGACAACAAGTGCAAAAAAGTGGGAAATACAAGTAAAACAATCTACAACCACTATATAAAACACACCCAGCTTTTAAAAAGACCCCAAATTTTTTGGAAAAGGGTGTGTCTTATACATGGGGAAATACGATACATTCTAATAGGGAGAGATGATAAATTAAAAAGGAAATGAAAAGCTTGGGGAGAGGAGGGATGAAGATTCCTGGTACAAGTGACTTGGTTTTGAAGTCTGGAAGCCAGGAACAGTGCTGGGAGGGAAGTACGGGTCAGCCAGGGCCCCTTCATGAAATGAAGTCTCTAAAAGGAAATACCCAATGAGAGAAGGGGGTGAGGTCTCATAGAGGGATATTCCATATTGAGAAGACTACAGGGATAGTTGGGTGTTTCAGGGTGAGGAGGCCCAGTGCTGAGAACAGATGCATCATGAGAGAGTGGCTGAAACTGAAAAAGGATGTGGGAGGGGAAAATTGCTTATACAAACCTGGCAAGACTGATCCCCTAGAAAACAACAGTTACAAAAAAAGTACCAAGAAAAGAAGAGTAGGAGACAATATCCAAGAAGAGAGCAAGGCCATAAAAATTATGACCTTGGATATCTATTTACAAACACATTAAATGTGGATGATAAACTATAGATTATAATAGTGCTATATAAGCTATAGATAATATATAATAGTGCTATTTAAGCTATAGATATTAGTTCACCTAGGCAAAATTTACATCATAGACATCACTAAGACTCAATGGACTCATGACTAAAATATACCTCTGAAAGGTCATATCATATTCAAGAACAGAATAGATAGAGCAGAGGAGGTGAGGTGGAGAATAATGATGTACTAAGAGCATTTGCTCATGTAAAGAAATCCAGGAACTTGACAGGGGAAGGAATGTGGTGGAGAGCATTGTCATGGCAAGCAAATTGGTACTTTTTGCTGTTTTTCTTTTGGAGTGCTTCTCAGCACTAAGGCCATCAAATGCCTTTGATTGAGTCTTACCTTTGTTTGAATCAAGAGTCCTTGACTGGAAACAGTATATATACTCTAAGGTTAGCATTTTGCTTTGGGGCTTGCTCATTGGAAGAGTGTTTGTGTGATTTGGCCAGATGAGACTCCGGGTAGCTGTTAAAGAGCCCCCTGGCTTTGAAAATCCAGATGTTGGTGCTTCTCTCTCTGGTAAGTATGTATGTATTGCTATGGACAGACAGTTAGAAGCCTACCTGTTGATTTGTTTTATTTTCTCTGTAATATCTGTTTGCATTTGCTCTGAAGGTCAGGGTTCTGACCTTTTCCCCTGAACTAAGTGAATGATATATGTATGTTTAATTAAAGTAAGATTGTTAACCCCTTAAAGTTTCTTTCCTTTAGAAAAGCAGATCAAAGAACCTGTGCTAGCAGCCCTCCTGTGTGCTGGTGTTATTGGCCTTACACCTCCACAATAGCTGCAAGTAACATTGTTGTTACAAGCACTTGGAGTAGGATCAATGGAAACATTATCATTATTGAGGCACACCAAAGATCACCTGGACAGATGAAGGAGAAATTTGGGAAATAGATCACAAACCAGGTACGGAAACATGATATCGTAGTGATGGGGGACTTCAGTTATCCAGACATCTACAAGGACTCTCTTTCTTTTTGGTAAAAGTAGAACAGCTGAAAAATCTGTAACTTATCTTGCTGATAATTTCATCTTTCAAAAGGTGGAGGAAGTAAACGGGGGAATGGTTATTTTGGACTCGATTCTAACTAACACGGAGGGCTTGGTTGCTGAAGTAGAAATGGCAGGACTTGGGCAAAGTGACCACTCACGGAAATCATGATACAGGAGAGGAAGCTAAGCAGAGTTTGACTTGCATCCTAGATTTTGGGAGAATAGACTTTAAAGGGTTTATAGCAGTCAAATTAACTCAAAAAAGATTAGAAGTTCTCAAGAAGGAAATTCTGAATGGTTAAGCATGAACGATTCCTTTGAGGAATAAAAGGGAGAGCTGCCTAAAAAGACCAGTGTGGTTTCACCAATGAACTCAATTTTTTTTTCATATTTGAAAAGGACATATACAAATGATGGAAGCAAGGACAAATAACTTAGGAGCATGCATTTTAGACCAGAAGGGACTTAAGGATTTTCTAATCCAACTCCTCGATATTAAAGATAGGAAACTGAGACCCATAGAGGTTGTGACTTGCCTAAGTCAAACAATTGGTGAGTGACAGAGATAGATAGATAGATAGATAGATAGATAGATAGATAGATAGATAGATAGACAGACAGACAGACAGGCAGGCAGAAAGACATAAAGACAGACAGACTGACAGATAGATAGATAAATAGATAGATAGATAGATAGATAGATAGATAGATAGATAGATAGATAGATAGATAGATAGATAGATAGATAGATATATGGATAGATAGATAGATAGATAGATAGATAGATAGATAGATAGATAGATAGATATAGTATTTATCACTTATGCGATAAGCACTGGTCCTACAGATATAATCAAGTAAGGCGATCCCTGACTTTAAGGAGATTACATTCAAATGAGGGAAGAAAATACATATAGGGGACCTGGAAGGGGAGGAGATGGCACAGTGTAGAGATAGCCAGGAAGTAGAATGGAAACTTGATTTTAGGCAAGATAAGGGGAAGGCTCACTTATCAGAACCCAGAGTCCCAGAGGCAGAGTGCAAAATTTCATGGAGAGGATAGTGGAGAGGGGATGGAGAGGAGATGGGTGTGATGGCCGGAGTAGAGGCAACAAGGTGTGACAAGGTTCAGGAGGAGACAAAATTTGAAAAGAGCTCCTCTTATTCCAAAGTCAGTGACCTTTCCACTATGCTAGAAGAATAACAGACGTGAGCACTGAGCTAAAGCCCAGAATGAAATGAAGCTGGTGATGAATGCTATGGGCAACCAAAAAAAAAGTTAACATGGAGTGAGGTCTCTAATAGAGTTCCCTAGAAATCATAGGATCTTAGGTTTAGAGCTGGGAGGGACTACAGAGGTCACCCAGTTGAAACTCCTTATTTTCCAGATGAAGAAACAGGCTCAGAGAAATTAAGTGGTTTACTTAAGTCACACAGTTGGTAAATAATACAGGCAGGATTTGATCCAGAGTCATCTGACTTCAAATTCAATAATCTTTCCAGTGCATTATCCTTTCCTTCAAGTTTCTTAGTTTCCTACCTGGCCCACTTCCCCGTTACCTATAAGGGATTGCAAATATTTTATCTGATGTGAAAAGATGATCAGTTTGTTTGCTGCAGGGAGGGGAAAATGAGTCCACTAGATGGCAGAGTTATAACCTTCTGGCTGAAGATAGTGCCTCTAAATTGTTCTACAAAGCTCTTTTGATACAGTCATCCCAAAACAAGATTTCCTCATTATCCCATACAATGACTCTTGCTTGTCCACACTGTGGAGAAACAGCAGAACACAGTAAAGGGAAAAAAGAAATCTCACCCCTATTGCCATGGTAAGTAGAATTATAGGCAAAACGATCTGAATGGTGGGCAGACAGGCAAGCACTAGTGAGAATGAGCTGTGAAGGTCTACATAAACACCTTGGGATCAGTTGTTTTCTTTTAATGATTAGATAGGTAGCTCTTAGCCTTTGCTTTTGCTTAGCGGACTTGTGATTTGCATATAATAAAGTCAATTTTTTCATTCATTCATTTATTTATATTATAGGAGAAATTCATGCATTAGGTGGGGAATTGGAATAGATGACCTCTGAGGTTACTACAATTGTAAGACTTTATGATTCCTTTTTGCCCAGTTACATAGAGAATTAGTGGCCTAACTTTTCTCCTCCAAGTCTTATGCTCCAAAATGTGCTATATATCACAGTGTGCATAACTACATTATCAAAAGAACTGAAATAGGTGTTTTTAATTCCAGAAAGAGTACTTTATTTCATTTTTTTGGCTTTAATTGTTCATTTGTTCATTTTGGGGAAATTACAGTGGTTTTTGTTGTTTTTTTCCTTTTTTTGGTTTTGTTGTGTTTTTTAATTTTATTTTTAATTTATGGAATAAAACAAACATTTCCCTAACATAGTACAATAAAAAGATGATTGTACATGAAACTGCCAATCGACTATGCCCAACTTGCTTTTCCTTTCAAATATACAACAAAATTATCATGTAAATTTCTGTGTTTTCTCTGTCCCCCCCAAGAGTATTTTAGAAGGACAATGACTCAAGTCAATAAGCATTTATTATGTGTACTATGTGCCAGGCATTGTGCTAAGGGCCAAGGGTACAAAAAAAAGGGCAAAAACAATAACAAATAATCAAACAAGGGGAAGAACAATCTCTACACAAGAGACGCTCACAATCTAATGGAGGAGATAACAGACAACTGCACACAAAGAAGATTGCATACAGGATAAAATGGAAATCATCTCAGAGGAAAGGTACATCCTTAGAAATCTTACCTGAAATTAAACTATGTAGACCAGTAAGCAAATCTTAGAAAGAATTTAATTGGATGGCAAATTAGTTTAAATAATGTGAAACTTCTAAAGAAAAGAGCAACAGAAAACAGAGTGGTTAGTTGAGCATAGTAAAGCAAAACAAAACAAAACTTGGAAACAAGGAAGAGAGAAAATACCATATGGGCAGGTGGATTACATATTTGGGTTCCAAAGAGAGTTAAAGGTTTAACCAAATGTTAATAAATGGCCTGATTACAAAGCAGATGTGTTTAGACCAAGCTTCAAGAGTTCTTTAAACACTTGGAAGGGGAAGAATGATAAGACTGTAGTTAGTTTTCAGAGGTGGTACAACGTAATGGATAGAAGGTATGTTGCAGATATTAGATTTACATATAATAATATAGATTTAGGATAGCAGATTTCCAGTTAGAAAGGATCTTAGAGACCATTGAGTCTTTCTCCCTTATATTTTGGTTGTTGTTCAGTCGTTTCAGTCGTGCCTGACTCTCTGTGACCCCATTTGGGGTTTTCTTGGCAAAGATACTGCAGTGGTTTGCCATTTCTTTCTCTGGTTCATTTTACAGAAAAGGAAACTGAGGCAAACTGGGTTGAATGACTTGCCTAGGGTCACACAGCTGGGAAGTGTCTGAGGCTGGATTTGAACTTGGATCTTCCTCACTTCAGTCTCCATGTTCTATCAACTGTGCTACCCAGCTGCCCTCCCCATTATTTTACAGATGGGGAAATTGAGAGAGGTTAAGTAAAATGCCCAGGGTCACACAGATGGTGTCTGAGGAGGATTCAAACTCAAGTTTTCTTGATTACAAGCCTAACACTATACCACCTACCAATCAAAGATTGACCAGGATTCCAATCCTGCCTCTGACACTTACTTGCTGTGTGAAAATGGACAAGTCAAAACCTCCCTCAGCTTCTTATCTATTTATCTGACAGCTGTTCATAGGCTCAAATGAAATATGTATTTGAAGCACTTTTGCAAACTCTAAAGCATATTTAAAAAACAGTTATTATTATTTGTCACTCTGCTTTATTAATAGTTTTATTTAAAGCTTCTAGTTACCAAATTGTCTTCCTGTGGTCATTTCATAGCTAAATCTTTCATGCCTTTTGGGTGTATAGTTTGTGGGGTATAGAATGAGGTAAGAGGTGAGGAGGTGAATGTGTTCTTTTTTGTTGTTCCCATCATTTCTTTTGACTATATCTGTCCATTGGAATGTGGCACTTGCTTCTATAGTTCTTCCCTCATCTTGAACAAAATTTCCCTTTTCCTCTTCTTTGTGTTGTGAAGCATGCCTAAGTAGCTAAGTGTTGCAGGGTTTGGTGCACATGCAGACACCATCAGTTTCCTAAGATGGCGTCATCTATATGAAAGATGCTAGGGAGTTTTCTCCTGGAGAAGTGAGAACTGGTGCATGAGTGGACTTTCTGTGTTGATCTGTTTAGAGAACATGGTTGGGAGGAGCCTTTTTCCACCTTCTGTGTGGCAACAACCATCAGCGTCTTCATTGGATGGCGCTTTTGAGGCATCTGCATTTGGGGAATTGGGATAGCATGCCCACCCACAGCTGGGGAGACCACGCAGTAAGGGAGAACCTTATAGACTCCTTCCCCTTCTCCTCTGCCCCTACCCCCAGGTCATAAGGCTCTCAAGAAATGGGTATGAGTTCTTGGCTTTTTCATTGTTCCTTTCCATTCTAGTGCAGGGAATAGAATCTTTGATCTAGGCCAGTAGTGTAGTCACCGGAATTTGGGAGTTAAGAGATCTATTCTGGATGTTGTAACCAACCCAGCATCACAACCCTGAGGAGCAAATGTCTGGGAGCCCAGTCCAACAGAAGCCAGTAGCAACATTAGTTTTGTATGGGAACAGTGCTATATAGAAACTGAACTAAATTATGACATAATGGGGGGTGGGGTGGACTATACCCTGAAGGTATTGGGGAAAATATTTTTTATGTTTGTTCTTGCTACATCCTTGAAGTAAATCCTTTTGTAAAAGCTAATCCAATATTAAATGATTAAATGGAACCAGGGGTACTAGTCCTTGGGCCCCTAAAATGATTTGAGCACAGCTGGTCAATGTTTCAGCTAGTGGCAGACAAAAAGGCTCCGCAAACTCCTTAGAATCCCTTAGAGCTCTGAGGCAGAGGACGGTAGGAGGAGACATAATAAGCCTGGCCCAGAGTGGGAGAGAGTCAACCATGTTACATAGGCAAGGGAAGTCATGGACCTAGTGAGAGAATGGTAGAAGCCAGAGCAGTAACTTAGGTGGGGGTGCCGGGGCTTTGACTTGTGCTGGATTTAGGGGGTGCTGATTGGATCATAGATTTAGAGCTAAGGGGATTTGTAGATGCCATAGAATCTGCTCATCTTATTTTACAGATAAAGCTCAGAGGGTAAATGATTTGCCCAAGGTCACACAGCTGGTACACGTCTAACAGAGGATTTGAAATCAGGTCTTCCTGATACAAAGTCCAGAGGTCCATCCACAGCACCAGTAGGACTTGTGGTCCTTCTGAATCATAGATAAAGCAGCTTGGCACTTGTTTAGCACAAATTATTAGCTAGCATAAGAAACTACCTAAAGTCCCACTGGGATAAGCTTGTCTGCCTCTCCCTTTACTGTCCCCACTATGATCTCTCCTGAAATGTCCTCATGCTGATGTCCTGGAGTTGTTGTCTTCTCCCCTTCCCTCCATGTTCTTCCTCTACCTCCCCAACTGAGGGCACGTTGGTGATACTTACCCTAGACAAGGTGTGCAGGTTTAAAAATTCCCAGGTAAATTCTCCTGGTTCTGGTAGAAGCTTCAGCATCCTCAGGTCTATTGTTGTAACCAGGGTTTGATGCATGCCCGGACCAACTAAAGCAGAGGCATCTAGTGGGATATGCTAGGGACCTGTGTCAGCAAGACAGGAGAATTGGTACATATGTGACCATTCTGTGTTGGCTTAACATGTCATTGGGAGCAGCCTTTTTTCCATCAGCTACATAGCCAGAAGTGGCTGCATCTTTAAAACTACCTGAGAAGGATGGTCTCTCTGTGTCTCTCTGTCTGTCTTTGTGTTTTTCTTTCTCTATCTCTCTGTCTCTGTATCTCTCTTTCATAGAGATGACATCATGCGGCAATAGGAAAGGGCCTGAGGGCCACCTTCTCACTCCATCACAGACCATGTGGTCTCAAGAAACAGGGTTTTGGTTTGTTTTTTCTCTTTTTAGTTTTACATTCAGGGAGTAGAATCCCTGAGTTGGGAGCCCAAGCCACAGGGATCTTGGAACTCAGGATTCCAGGACAGACGTTGCAACCAGCTCAGCAGAGAAGTCCTAAGAAGCCAGGGTCCTGAGAGACTCCATTGGACTTGGAACTCGGTAGGCCTTATAGTATGCAGGAATTGAATTAAGGTGTAAATCTAATGGTCACCCCCTCTCCAGAGACTGAGGTGGTCTGAGGTGAGGGATAGATTACGCCCCCAAGGTGCTGAGAGAAATATTTATATGTTTATTCTTGTTATACTTTTAAAGTAAATGTTCCTCTGTAAAAACCAGTATAACTAATGAAAGTGGGGTGCTTGGACCCTCAAATTTGGGGGTACATCAGTCAGATCAGTCAGAGCTCTAACTAATGACAAATAGGAGAGGCTCTTTCCAATCCCCAAAGGGTACTGGAGAATCTTGGGGGACAGGTGAAATTTGAGTCACCTAACCTTCAGGCATGGGGTGGGGTGGGGACCAGAGCACCCAAATTATATGTGGGAGCTTGTCTGGGATAATACTGGGTGCTTTGCTTTTGTAGGAATGCTTAAAGAGATTCCTGGCCCAGTACTTTAAATTTTGGATAACCCTAGTTTGCAAAGAATTGAGAAAAAAAAAGCTGTAATTCCACAGTTGTTTCCCACCCTCACTCCTATGTATTCCCTTACAAGTCAATTTTATTGATGTAATTGTGAAAACTTTACCTTTGTTGATGCTTTGAATGTTTAACTACTGACACTTATGATATATTAATAAATCCCATGTAAGTATTGAGTCTAATGTCAGATGTCAGGAGTTTACATCACTAAAATGTTACCAAGTAATCGAACTCTTCATATTTGCTTTTGCATTTAAATAGACTTAGACTGTTGGCTTTATTGTGAGTGCAACACATGCTACAATTTCTGAGGGTCTAGAAAACACAAGTAGTTGACATTTTTTTGCTACTTCTCTAACTAAACCTACTTGTCTTCTTGAATTTTGGGGTGAGTTTACAATTCTATGGTATTGCAGTGGCAGGGATCCGTTGAAGGAGGTTTTAGGTGCTCTTTGGAATAAGCACCCAGGGAGGACCTGGGCCTGGACCTCTAAGTGGATCTCCTAAGATACAGAGACCCCTAGGGAATATTGGTGTGCCCCGTGTAGAAAGGAACACTCAAAAATTTTGTCCAGACTCCAATACGATGACTTTATGCACAAGAGTTTTACCCAGATCAGTTTCCCTCATCTGAGAGACAGTGTAACACCTAGTCAACTCCAAATCCTAAATCCGTATGGAGGAAACCCCATGTGGTTTGGAAAGCTCATTGTGGTCCAGACTTTGGCCTCAAACAGAAAGTCAATTTTTGTTGCCTTTTCTTTTGCTTGAGGGTTAAAAAAGGCCCTTCGAATACCAAGTAAAGAGTTAGGGGGGTGTCTACCCAAGCAGGTGAAAACTTCCATCTAGGTAATGAGTATATGAGAACAATTTGTTCCCACTGCCATGAAAGTGGTGGAAGCATGTGCTGTGTAATGATCAGAACTTGATCAGACATTGAAGGTGCCAAGATCATTCACTGCATCCTGGGCCACTTTTGTTTTGCCACTGAACCTGATGACTGTGGAAGAAAGAATGGGGTTGATGACTTTGTGCAACTCTATTTCTCTTAAATCCATTCCTAAGTCAAGACATCACTCACTGGTCCTATTCCAAAATGAAGGACCAACACTACCACCACCACCACCAGCAACAACACGGCACCTGTTGAATACTAAGCAACCAGTAATCCTTAGTACACTTTGAGAAATGTTCTTTCTTTGTCGAATCTGTAAATCTGCATTGTATAATGAAGGAGGGTAATTGTGGTTTCCCCTTGTACATGTATATGGTCTTGACTTTACGTGATCACATTAACTATTGTTGTGATTTTCTTGTATGCTCTGAGGAAGCAAGGGAAATGATAATGCTTATGCCTCTTGAGAGGTTGTGCCAGTAAGGCAAAATGGGCTTAGTTTAACGGGTACCCTTGAGGAGTTTGGCTTTTGTTTACAGTGAAAGTACTTTCACCTGTTAAATGCTAAGCCCCAGGCCCAAAGCCCTATCAGGTGTGAAACCTGTGTGGGCATAGATTAAGGACTTAAAAGGGGCCAATTCGGGAACCAATGTGTCTCTGGACTCTGGTCTCTAGTCGTTGAGGTGGGACTTGAGAACGCCAGAGGCTTGGCTGCGAGTAGAGTCGAGAAAACTACAGCTGGAAAAAAATTCGAAGCAGAGCCGACCCCTGTGTGGACCCAGGAGTTCGAGCGAGGTCTTGAGGCTGATGAGGTGAATATGATTTATGCCATCTTATTTTTCTGTGGCCTCCTGGTGAGGCAGGCCTACTGGGCCTGGAGGCTTGTGTTCTCAATACTGGAATGGGGAGGTTGGTTGGCTAATTTGTTGCTCTGGGCCCTGAATAAATTTTTTGATGCCTTCTCCTTGGAGAATTCTGTATACCCAACGATTTTGAACCATTCAGATATTTATATGATCCTTTTTGATATCATAAATTCGGCCTTCCTACTACAGAGGTCCAAGAGGACTCTTCTGTTCTAAATTGGGGAAATGGATTGTGTTTTAAATGTTCTATGCCCTTTATCTGGGACAACAAATTTTTCAAGGGAGAAGCAGGGTTAAGAGTGAAACATAATCCATTTGGCCTTTATAGTCAGTAGGGGACAGAATCCATGATGCTTTTTTTTTCAGAGTCAAGTTACTACAAATTTTCTGACCCAATTGTCTTCAAAATCATATTTGACTATTGCTAGTATGTAGGGGGATAGGGAGGTAAGGGTAAGGGAGGGTCAGGAGTGGAGAGGTAGAGGAAGGGGGGAGAAATAGACCTAGAAAAAGAAGTGGATCCCACTGGCAATCTGGTGAAGCTTAAGGACCCCTTCTCCAAATCATGTTTTTAAATGAACAAAGAAAAAAATACTTAGGATTATAAAGGAAACCAATTATGTTGAGATACAAGTGTTAGAATATTACAAAAACAAGTTCATAGACCATATGTTAAGAACCCCTCTAAATCTAGGTCTATCGAAGTCCAATGCCTTGTTTTTACAGGTGAGGACATTGAGGTTCTAACTTGCTCAAAGTCATAAAAGTAGTAGGCATAAGAGGCTAGATTTGAACCTAGGTTCTTCAACTCTAAATTCAGCTCTCTTTCTATTCTGCTAGGCTGAACTGAAACAGTAAATGACTGAGGTGGGGGGCAAGGGAAACAAAACCAAAATGAAAATAGCATTCTGGAAGTCTGCTTGCCCATGACAATTCATATAAGTGTGAGCAATTATTCTTTTACTTAGACTATGATTCTTAGGATCGTTTTAATGCTCCATCAGGTCACTGCCAAATTTTATATTGTAGCTACTATTCAGTGCTTTCACCATCTTTTGGTATGACACCATCATTTTCCTGAGTAGGGTGGGAAAGTGTTGGTCTGGGAGCAGACCAAACTTTTGCCTACTATCCCTAGAAGGAAAAAAGAGAAAAGCAGTCTCTGGTGCCACCTGCTGGTAGCTATTCTCTTCTACATGAAGTCCATGTGTTCTTTTTAGAAAACAGCACAATGAATCTTATAATGCATAAGCTTACCTTTTGAAGACCCTTGTCTGGTTAATTCTTGAATACCAATGATAACACCGAGCTCAGAGGGCATGGTAAAATGATTCTTCACTTAGGTCAAAAGTTTTCCCCTCCTCCTTTACTGAGACTTTTGCCCAGGCTGCTTAGCAAGAAGCTAAACAAAGGGACTTGAATTCACATTCCTTTTTTGTTTTTCTCCCTCCCACCCTTTCTTGAATGTCACAGTGATCAGCAGAGGCCAAAGGCTGGCACCAAAGAAGTGTCTTTGAGAACCCATCAGCTGGATAATCTGGCCCTGAGGCATTAAGAGGTGCTTCTGTTTGCAAAGATAACACAGCCAGTACACTGTAGTCATGCATGAATGATAAGTGAGGGGCAGGACTGGAAACTGGATTCTTAAACAAGCTGAAGCAGAGTCATGTCAAAACAAAGTGGACACAAGGAAGATATGGCAGCTGGAGCACCAAGGCACGTACAATGCTTCATTGCTCAATAACTAAAGCCACTATGACCCATTTTCAAGTAAGTAGCAGCCAGGGCCAAGGAGGACTTAAGGGAAATATTGAGCAAACTGCCGTCAAATTTGCGATCACTGCAGGTAAACATAACACCGTGAAAAATAGTCCTGGTACATTGTGGTCCAATGACACTGGCCTTCTTGCTGTTCCTCAAACAAGACATTCCATCTCTGACTTTAGGCATGATTATTGGCTGTCCTCTATGCATGGAATGCTCTCTCTCCTGGCTTCCTTTGGGTCCCAGTTAAAATGCTGACTTCTGCAAGAAGGTTTTCCTGAACCCCTTATTTCTAGTGGTCTCTCTCTGTTGATTGTTTCTAATTTATCCTGTATAGAACCCGTTTGTATATAGTTTTTTGCATGTTGTCTCTGCCATTAGATTTTGAATACCTCAAGAATAAGGACTGTCTTCTATCTTCCTTTGTATCCCCAACACTTAGCACAGTATAGGTACTTACTAAATGTTTATTGAATGAATGAATGAAATGATATAAATGTTATATCTGATAATAGATATTCAAATATTTAGCTCAAAAAGAAACATTATCATGATTGAGCCAAATGTGGAAAAACCCTTTGCAAACCTTTGCTTGGTGCCAAATATGTGATTTTATTGGGCTAAATTCCCAGTTATAAAACTCCCTCCATCATTGTAGACTGGCATCTATTCTGCAATTTATAGCTAGAGAATTGCTTCAGATACTGAGAGATTAAGTGATTTGCCCAGGGTCACAGAGCCAGTATGTGTATGAGAAAGGCTTGAGTCTTTTTTGTTGTCCAGTCTTTTCTGGCTGACGCTTCGTGACCCCGCTTAGGGTTTTCTTGGCAAAGACACTGGAGCGGTTGGCCATTTCCTTCTCCAGGATTTGAATTTAGGGAATATTTATTCTCTATCCAACATACCCCCATATTTTCTTTGAAAAGCTTAAAACTGTATTGATGTGAGCTATTATCATCACAGCAATAATCATCGTTAAAAAGATTTTATAAAAACTTTCCCAACAACTTAGTTGCAGGAAGAAACACAGTATTGAGTTTAAGTAACCAGGCCCAGACACACCAGCCCCCAGGGCTTTAAAGGAACTGTTGAATGGAATTGCTAAATTACCATATTTCACTGCATAATTGTTGCAGACTTTATGCCAATTTCTTTTTGGAAAAAAGTGGGGTACGGCTATTAAGTGAAGCTCTTAAAGAAATTGTGCTGGTATTACTTAAAAATCATTTATTAATAAACTGTCTTAGGTGCAAAATTAGGACGCACAGAATACTCCTGAATATATGTTAAAATTAAATACTGAGAATGCACATGGGCTGAGAATTCTAGGCTCGTGGCTTTCAATGCACAAGAGATAATTGTGTATCCGTATGCCAGTGGTGAATACAATGCTGCTCTGTATACCTTCTAAGTGGTGAGGAACAGAATTATACCATGCAACAATTTTGCGATGAAAGGTTATAAACCAATTTTTGAACTAAAAAAAAAACAGGGCACGAAGATAATTATGCTATGACAACAATGATGTGGTGAAATATGGTATCGTTAGAGACCTTTTGGCAGGGGGTGGAAAATGGGTGACGGAAGGGTGCAGCATCTAGGTGGCACCATGTATGGCAATGCTGGACCTGAACTCAGGAAGACCTAAGTTTAAATCCTGCCTCAGCAATTTACTAGTTCTTGTGACCTTAGGTAATGTCTCCTTGCCTCGGTTTCCTCATCTGTAAAATGGGGATGATAATACTACCTACCTCTCAGGGTTGCTATGAAGATTAAATAAGATAACATATGTAAAGCCCTTTGCACACCTTAAAGTGTTACATAAAAATGTGAGTTACTATTATTGTGTTCTGTGACTGGAGAATGCCGAAGTTCCTAATATCTTCCTTCTTTTAAATTTTTTTTGTTCTCATTTTAACAAATATCCAAAATAGGATATATATATATACATATATTATATATAATATTACATATTATATCTACATATATAATGTAGAACAGAAAAAGAGGATTTAATGTGAAACCATAAATACATATTACATGAAGTTTACTTTTAAAAAAAGTATATAATAACTTCAACATGTTACTTTCAAAGCTCTTCCACTGGCTATATCTTCCTCTGAACTTCCTTCTTTTATTTCTCTCCTCCTCCCCCATTTAATAGTGTTTAATTATTTTCCAATTACATATAAAGATATTTTCAACATGCACTTTTATAAGATTTTGAGTTCCAAATTTTTCTCCCTTCCCCCTCCCCAAGACAGCAAACAATCTGATATAGGTTATAAATGTGCAATCATTTTAATCACAAGAAATGTAGAAAACATTAGTCATGCTGTGAAATAAGAATCTAAATGAAAGGGAAAAACCATGAGAAAGAAAAAACAAACAAAAAAAGTGAAAATAGTATGCTTGGATCTGCATTCAGAATCCATAGTTCTTTCTCTGGATGTGGATAGCATTTTCCATTATGAGTCTTTTAGAGCTGTCTTGGATCACTGTATTGCTAAGTCTATCAGAGTTGGTTGTTGCATGTTGCTGTTACTGCGTACAACGTTCTCCTGGTTCTGCTCATTTCACTCGGCATCATGAACTCCCTTATTTTCTATGCATTTAAAAAATGTTTCAAGGATCTTTCTCTTCT
>JAQQSZ010002639.1:0-14697 GCA_028646595.1 Phalanger gymnotis
CTCTCTCTCTCTCTCTCTCTCTCTCTCTCTCTCTCTCTCTCTCTCTCTCTCTCTCTCTTTCTCTCTCTCTCTGTCTATATCTCTGTCTCTCTCTTCCTGTCTCCCCTTCTCTCCCTCTGTCCCTCTCTGTCTCTCTCTGTCACACACACACACACACACACACACACACACACACACACACCACTGGCTCCCTGTTGCCCCCAGGTGCAAATACAAGATTCTCTGTTTGCCATTCAAAGCCCTTCATGCCCTGCCCCCTCCTGCCTTTCCGGTCTTCTTACACCTGACTCCCTGACACATCCTCCTTGGTGCACTGATGCCAGCCACCAGATCGTTCCATAGACAAGCCCCTTCGTCTCTCAGCTCTGGGCGTTTCCTCTGGCTGTGCCAGGCCCGGCCTGCTCTCTTTCCTCCACGCTCCGGACCCCCACCCCGGCTTCTTCCCCTACTCCAGGAAGCGTTCCTCAGCCCCTCTTCATTCCAGGGCCTTCCCTCTCTTCTGTATTTCCCATTTCTCCTGTCCAGAGCTTGCTTTGTATATGTTTGTTTGCACGATGTGTCCCTTCCATTAGACTGGTAGCTCCCCTCACTCAGGACTGTCTTCTGCCTCTTTTTGTGTCCCCAGTGCTTAGCACAGCATCCAGCACAGAGTAGGCGATTAATAGATGTTGATTGATTGGTATAAGGGAACACATGCTGGGCATGAAGTTAGGAGAGACTTGGGTTTGAATTTTGTGGTGGACATTTACTAGCTTTGGAACCTTGGCCAAGTCATTTAACCTCCTTGGGCCTCAGTTTCCACATCTGTAAAATAGAGATAATAATGCTTGCACTGTCTGTCTCACGTGTTGTAGTAAAGAAAGCACTTTGTAAACCTTACGGTTCCAGACAAAGTTGACTTAGTAAGGGAGGGAGAGGGCAATGAGACTCCTACCAACCCCCCAAAATGCTGAAAGCTGCAGAAGGGGCCAGATAGAGCAGCCTGAGAACTTGATGGGTGAGGGATGTGGGATGGATTTGGGGAGGAGGTACCCCATGAGCCAGGCCTGGAAGGAGCAGAAGGAGAAAGATTAGACTAAGGGGCTTGTCCTACTTAGAGAAGTTCCTCCTAGGTGAAGGACACAGCCATACAAAGGCCTGGAGGCAGGACAAATGACCAGTCTGGCAGAAGGACAGCCACTATAAAGGGGAGTTTCCAGAAGTCAGGTTGGAAAGTGAGGCTCCCAGGCTCTAGACCTGGACATTTAGCTCCCCCTTGTGGAGTGGGGGAACAAGACCAGAGGAGAACAGCGACTGGCCCGAGCCAGGCTGAGGGGAAGCCATGGAGTCCAGATTTCTCTATCGCCCAATCGGCCAAAGCGTTTGGTTATCACTCAAGCCAAAGCTCCGAAGCTTTTGGACATCAGGACACCACAATGTGATAATGTAGAGCCAGCCTGCAGAGCATGGCAGATGCCAACCTAAGTTCCATTTCATTTGTTGGGAAATGGAGGGTGGCAAGCCACGGAAGGGTTGTGAACAGCAGATGTACCAGGAAGATCACTATGGTAAGTGGAAGAATGATGAAGAGAGAAGAGACTAGAGATAGGAAAATCCAGTAAGAAGCAGTTATGGTAATCCTGCCAAGAAGAGTGGGAATGAAGGTCCGAAAGAGGGGGATGGCAGTGCCCAGAGAAAGGTGATTTGGGTAGGGGGAATTGATAGGCCCTGGTACCTACTTGGCTATATGTGTGATGGAGGGCAGGGGAGAAGGAAGAGTGGAGACTGATAGGAGGGCTCTGGCCTAGGTGCCAGTCACATAGACAGGGCAGAAAGGAGGGAGGGCAGGGGAATGGGAAGTGAGGAAGCAGGTGATAAGGCCAATTTTGAATTCATTGTCTACTTCTGATCCTTCCCAGCAGAATGGAAGCTCTTCAAGGGCAGAGAGTGTTTGGCACGCTCGGGGTTTGCCTCCGGGTCCCAGCTGGAGGCCTGGCACAGAGCAGGTGCTGTAGAACAGTGGGCTGAATTGAAATAACCAGGTTGTCAGTGACCTTTCTTTGGTTAATAACAACGCTAGCTCACACTTCTCTAGCTACATGTGACATCGTTGACGTAACTACATCACATAATAAACTTCTAGATGTTTCACAAACTTCTAGATTTGACTCTTCTGTCACATTCGGGGCTAAAGAGGCATTTTGCCTTCTACCAATTCACTCTGAGCTTGTTCACTTTTAGTCTTCTCCAGAAAGTCAATTCCAAAGGTGGCCCTGCTGTCTTGAGGAAAGACCTGGTCATTCTCTCCACTTGGAGTTGGCTGGAAGTTGGGATTACTTTAGACACAGGTTAAATGATGCATGAATCTGGTCTCTCGCTGAAGGCCCCTGCGGGGCAGAGGACAGGCCTCCATGCTGGTTTGAATCAGCATCAAGACTTTCCAGAAAATCTGATTATCTAGTCAGAATCAACATTCTCTGGCTCATGCATACAGATGAAATTGATGGCCAAAAGAAGAGCCGACCTCATCTTCCCATTTCCGCTGTGAAGGCTAGAAACAAGGATGACCCCATTGGCTCATTCACAGGCCAGTTTGAGATGCAGCTGAAGCAAAGTCACAGAATGGGAGAGCTGGGAGACCACCTGAGGGAGCATGGGATCCAATCCTTTTATTCTACGGAACCCCTATCCCAGAGTCCACTGGGATGAGACTCTCATCGGTGGAGATGAAAACCCTGTCCTTTGTGAGGGGCTAGTAGAGCTAGTGAGAGGTGAGAGCTTCTGTTCTTGGCCAGGCCCCTTTGGACACTCATCAGGCTTCAAGAAAGAAGAGGAAAGAGGCCAGCCCCACTTCAGGCTGCTGACGGAAAAGACTGGGAAGACAGCGACCTGGAGTGGGGTTGGCCTCTTCCATCTTCTCTCTTGAAGCCGGAAGCCAGAAATATCCTAAGCAGCTCAACAGTCAAGGAAGACTTGAAGCTTGATATGTCCTGGGACTCGACCTACAAAGTCTCTGAAGGCTGGAGTGCTCTTGCCCCCCATTTACTCTGCCCCGCCCCTTATGCAGGGCAAGGTCTTCCTCATCTCCACCAATGAGGAGGGAGTCCCATACCAAAGGGCTTTGGGAAAGTGGTACGCACTACCACCCAGGCAAGCAAGGTCCAGACAGATCTGGGGGTGGGAGGGAGGAGGATTTCTCTAACATTAGGAGCAGAGCTGGGACTAGAAAACCTGAATCTTCCTGAGTTCCAGTGCCAGGAAGGAAGGAAAGAAGGAAAGAAGGGTGGGAAGGAGGAGAAGGAAAGAAGAAGGGAGGGAGGAAAGAACCTATAGTTGATATTTATAAAGGCCTTTAAGGTTTACAAAGGACTTTACATACACCATCTCATTATCATCAAAACATCAAAACACCCCTGGGAGGTATTGGGGGGAGGGGGGATGGCTAGGATCTATGATTTGGTTTAAGAGAGTTGCCTGGGGCATTAACTTGCCCAAGGTCACGCAGTATGTAAAGTCAGTACCAGGGACAGGCTTCCAACCCAGATTCCTCCTGACTCCAGGTGCAATGACCTTCTACCTTCTACCATAGCACGCTGTCAGAGGAAGGGGGAGTAAAGACATTGACTGTGTATTTACTGTCACTTTCCCTTTGGTGCCCTTCCTCCTTGCTTTGTGGCCCCAGCCTCTCCAGGATGACCTGCCCACCCTGGCCACCCAGGATTAGTTGGTCCCTGCTCTCTGTTCCTCCTCAGACTTACTGGTCTAAACCCCTTCTTGGCCAGGCTCTGTCTTTCTGCCAAAACTACAATGCTCACAGCTCTTGCCCGGCATCCGTGCTCCTGGCCCACCGGGTGTCAATACTCATAAGTTCATCTGTGCCTGGAACCTAAAGGGACAGGATTTCTCCCTACTCTCCCCACGCCACTCATCTCCCAAGGAGATGTACTGAGTTATGTGGGGGCTTGGAGTAAGAAGACTCCACGAGGGTGGTGCCTTCACTTTCACCATGTGCCCTCAAACAAGGCTCTTCCCGCTAGTCTCCCCTTCTGTAAAACAAGGGGTTGGACCCGATATTTTCCAAGGTCCCTTCCAGCTTTAACCTTCCAAATATAATGGGGATTTTCACCCACTGCTGCTATTATCTAACCCCAACCTGGGACACTAATGGTGAGCCTCCAAAGGAGACACCAGAGGCCCAGAGCTTCTTGAATGTTAGCAGTGGGTGGAAAGAGGGATCCTGGGTGCAAGTCGTGACCATGTTGGTGTGCAACTGAAGTGAGCTGGAGAAGGTGGTGGTTATTGCTGAGGAAGTGGGTGGTTGTCAACATGAGTACTGAAGTCCTCAAAGAAGATGATGGTGTATGAGACAGAGGATGATCGTAAACCAGGAACTAAAGGCATTGAACAAGTTGGGGTGATGACCTAGAGGTCAGTAAATGACAGTAATCAGGATGGAGACAGGGTGGCACTAAACTGTACTCAAAAGAAAGCAGGCCAATCAGGGATGATAATGGAGCCATGGCCTTAGAGGGGCAATGGGCAGCCTCCTGGCCCTGGGAGTGGGGGCAGTGGCCTGACCACCAGTGGAGAGACTTGCAAAGGATGTGTGTGTTCAGGGAAAAGTGAGATTTCCTGTAGGTGGGAGGAACTCCATTTGCAGATTGTCCCAATGGCCCTACTTGGTTCTGACTTCCCTGCTCAGGCCTAACAGGCCTGCTGATTGTGGGAGTCCTGCTTCCCCATCATCGTCACAGCAGGCAGCATGAAGGCTACAGTGCTGCCACCTTTCCTGACTCAAGGCCTGGTCCTGGGACACCTGGGATACTGTGGCTTCTACAAACCCGCTTGTTTCTTTTAGCTCTTCGAATCAGCATGGACCCCTCCAAGAGTTACCTGGCTAATGGCTGAGGCCAATTAATGGTCTCTGGAAGATCTCATTTTATAGAATCGGAACCTGCTTCCTAGCTAGAAGGGACCTTGGAGAGCATCATGATCCAACTATCTTGTTTTACAGATAAGGAAACTGAGGCCTAACAAAAAAAACACATTATTAAGTGCCTACTGTACATGTTTTAGAAAGGACGATCCCCGCCCCGCAGGGAGCTGTTTATATTGTATTTAGGAAGGGGAGGGCTAGATACAACATATTAATGAGGATGATACAAGGTAAGGGTTAGCAGGGGCAAACAAGAGAGTCCCAGGACCATCTGAAGACGGAGAGGGACGTCGGCAGAACACCAAGCCAGGCCTCCTGTTCCCACACCCAGCTGCCATCCCCATCAGTTCACGGCACTGCTTCTGGCTGTGGGTTTTCACTACCACCGAATGAGCCACGTTTTCCAAATTCATGAAGTCATCAGTAAGGGCTCCTCCCTCACTGCTGAATCAGTGATATGTTGCAGATAGTTCCCATTTCCTGAGCCCGGCCTGACCAGATGAGGCGGTCAGGTCTAGGGACTAAACTGAAGCATGACGACACCCAGCTGACTTCTAGTTACTGACCGACTCAGGGTCACGGGATGAACCATCTGCAGTAGTGGAGCTGGAAGACACCTCTGAGGTGGCCAAGTCCAAGCCCTTCACTTTAAGGATGAGGAAACCGAAGCCTAGGGTCACTCAGTAAATGGCCAAGTCAGAATTTGAACCCAACTCCTCTGACTTCAAATGTAGTATTCTTTTGGATACACGAGAACGAGTGGAAATGAGCCATGTGTTAGCCAGTGAGTATAACTGCCATGGGCAGCTGGGAGTACCAGCCAGCCACGAGGGCCATGTAATACCATCCCAGAAGCCTGAGTCCTCATACACAAAGAGGGCCCTGGAGGGCCAGGAGTACAAAGGAGAAGTTGGACCAGCAGCTCTTCCGTGAAAGAACCAGATGCTTGAGCTCCTGACACCCCCCTCCCGGGCCCCAGCCCAGGAGAGGTTGTTCTATCCCTCTAAGTACTGATACTGCTGGGGTGGGAGGGGGTCACCAAGGCAGATTCCCACTGGCTAGAGACCAGAGAAGGCTGGGACCCCACCAGGGGTTTTATCATTATTGCAAGATGATAAAATCTAGCTTGGCCTTGCACAAGACATCTGCTGAACTGGTGGGTGGCCAGGGAGCAATTTCAGAGAAATAGGAACTTAAGGAAAAGAGGAAGTCTCCCCCAGGCCTCAGCTGGAAGATCCCCCTGCCCCACCCCCTCAGCCCACTCTCCCTGTAGGTGTTTAAGTGCCTCCTGGGGTCCAGGCAGCCATCTTTCCCTCCTCCCCTGGCCCCACTTGGGAATCTCTAGAGTTCTCCCCCAAACCCCTGCTTTTCAGCTCCCTTCTATGTGTCATCTTCCTCCATTAGAATGGAAGCTCTTTTGGGAGTGGCGACTGGCTCATCATCTGCTTGTATTTGTGTTTGCAGGTCTTAGCACAGGGCAGGGCTGGGCACACAGCAAGCACTTAAAACACTTCTTGCCTTGACTTATGCGACTGAGTTTGAGCCCTCCTCAGATACTTGCTAGCTATTGGATCTACTTCTCTGAGCCTCAGTTTATCCCTCTGTAAAATGGGGATAATCAGAGCACTTAGCCCCGGAGTTGCCATGAGGGCCAAAGGAGCTAACATGTAGCAAGCACTGGGCACTCTTACTGTGTTCTAGAGTGGCAAGGGAAATTAAGTCCGTAGGTCTTTCTAGCCCCTCGTGCTGTCTTCAATCCCATTTTAGCAATACAATATCTGAGGGAAAAGGGGAGGGGAATCATATAAGGAAACAAGGCCTTTGATTCCCTCTCCCTTTCCCAAAAGCCTCCCCTGCCACCTCCTAGAGCTGAGGAAGCTGACGGATGAAGATGTCACCATTTGCTTTCTTACCCGGTTCTTGGAGTTTCCTGGCCTGTGGTCCAACGTGCTGAGCGTCTCTAATCCCTGGAAGAGAAGGAGACACCAAAAGAATTAAGCAAGCCTCCCTTGTGCCACCACATGATGTCAGTGTTGTCCAGGAGGCTGAGAGTTGGGCCAGATCAGACAAGGCACCAGACTCGGTTCTTCTGAAGGAAGGCCACACAAGCAGCAGGAAGCTGGGAGCTAAGCCATGCGTCTGGCCAATGGTACAAGAGCCACTGGGAGACCAAGGGCCATTGGGAGGCAAGGTATCTGGACTGCATGGCCACGGGAGTGTTGAGGGACTCCCAAGGAAGGTGTGGTTCCCTCTGAAATGGGACCAAGGAAGGAAGGAGATCTGAAGGGCAGACAAGGCATTTAACCACTCTGAGACTCAATTTCCTCATCTGTAAAATGGACACAATAATAGCAGCTACTTGCCAGTGTTGTTATGAGAATCAGAGAAGGCTAGAAATGCATGCTGCTACCATCACCATCATCACCATCATTCCCCATTGGTTCTTGAGCCAGAAAAGGGGGAGAAGAGTGATGAGTCTTCCAGGAGAGTTCAAGGCCATGGCCTGAAAACCATCGTTTCTAGCCTTCTGTATTTGCTCCCTTTACTTTCCCAGAGAAAGTTCTTTTGGGAGAGGTCATAAAAATGGGAAAAGGACCCACATGTACAAAAATATTTCTAGCAGCTCTTTTTGTGGTGACCAAGAACTGGAAATACAGGGGATGCCCATCTATTGGGGAACAGCTGAACAAGTTGTAAAATATGAATGTAATGGAATACCATTGTGCTATAAGAAGTGAGGAGCAGACGGACTTCATTATAACCTGCAAAGACTTATACGATGTGATGCTGAGTGAGGGGAGCAGAACCAGGAGAACGTTGTACACAGTAACTGCCACAATGTTCGATGCCTGACTTTGATAGCCTTAGCCTTCTCAGCAATGCAAGGACCTAAACAGTTCCAAAGAGCTCTTGATGGAAAATGCCATCCACAACCAGAGAAAGAACTATGGAGTCTGAATGCAAGTGAAGCAGACGATTTTCTTTTTTTTTGTGTTTTTTGGTTTTTGCTTTGCTTTGTTGTTTTTTTCTCATGGTTTCTCCCATTTGTTATCATTCTTTTATACAATATGTTTAATAGGAATGTATATGTAGAGCCTGTATCAGATTGCAGGCCATCTTGGGGATGGAGGGGGAGGGAAGGGGAGGAAATTTACAGCTCATGGAAGTGAATGTTGAAACCTAGAAATAAATTAATTAATAAATAGAAAATTAAGTTCCTTCGGGTGAAATGCCCATCGTTGCCAGCTGGGCATCCAGGTCAGGCCAGCAAAGGAGGTCAGTGTGTCTCCAAAGCAGGTGTCTTTACGTTGTTTGTGCTATGGACCCCTTGGACAGTCCAGTGAAGAAGCCTGTGGACGGATCCCTTCTATTAAGGGTTTGTGGCTCACATTCATAGGGGCAGGAAAGGCTCATGTTGAGCTAGAGTATGGGGAAGATGAGGATGTCGGTTCTTCTCATCTAAGTTCCCAAACCCCTGGAACTCCAGGTTAAGAAGTCTGGCTCTAGGGGCCACATGTTCCCCTTTCAGCAGCCCAATCCTTTGCTCAGGAGATGGGATCCCGACCACAAAAGCCCAGCACCTTCCACGAATTTCTCCTCGATTTCCTTCTGTGGCAAGTTTTGTATAGGAGGCAGCTGAAACCGTCTCAAGCCAGGAGCCCAGCCCGTCTGGGCCCACAGCAAGACTTGTACCTTGAAAACCTTCATTTTTCTTTTTATAGCCCTTCAGGCTCCTCAACTCAGCCACATTCAACTTAGGTTTCCCCTCCATCTCCTCCGTTCCCTGGGTCTCAGTTTCCTCTTTCTGTCAAATGAGGAGATTGGGCCAGATGACCTCTGGGGTTCCTTCCAGTCTGACATTCCCTAATCTAGGAGCCCCTGGCTGTTGCGGGGCGGGGGGGGGGCGGGTCAGACGAAGGGCAAGTGCGAGGGAAACACCTTCCCAAGCTCCAGCGCTCCCGCGGCCGTACGCACTGGGGAGCCTCAAGGAGGGGGAGGGGAGAAGGAAGGGTGCGCAGCTCGGCTCAGGCTGTT
This sequence comes from Phalanger gymnotis, assembly GCA_028646595.1. Taxonomy (NCBI): domain Eukaryota; kingdom Metazoa; phylum Chordata; class Mammalia; order Diprotodontia; family Phalangeridae; genus Phalanger; species Phalanger gymnotis. The sequence goes on from JAQQSZ010002639.1 coordinate 8,951, forward strand.
AGGGCGCGCGAGAAGTCGAAGCGCCTTTTCGAAGTCGCAGCGTGATTGGCTGGTGGAGAGCAAGGGCGTGGCCTCGGGCTTTAATTTGCGGCGCCCGCTCTGCTGCCCCGTGATCGATTTCCGAAGGCCGGACAGAGCGAGCGCGTGTCCTGAAGACGGTGTCGGGCTTCACCTCCATCCGCATGGCTTCTCAAGGCGCGGACCCCAGAGGTTAGTGAGGCGGCCGGCCCGGCCGCAGCCCCCGGGGACGCTGCCTTTTGGGGGGCGGCTGGCATTTGGAAGGGGACTGCCTGGCTCCCGGTTCCTTCTGTCCGGGCTGCCACTGTTTCCCCCGCGGGGAAGAGCATGCGGTCATTAGCGCCCGGGCTGGGAAGGTCGCTCCCCCCGAAGCCATACCCCCCCACCACCACCTTAATCCAAGTCTCCTCCTGACAAAGGCATCCAAGAAAGGGCTATGCTGTTTTCGGGAGCCCACTTAAGTGGAGCCTTTGTAGGGGTAGGTGGGGAGCCTAGGAGTGGAAAGACGAGAAAGGGGGGGGGAGGGAATCTTCCTTTTCCCAAGCTCATTTTGTAGTATCACGGCAAAGTCGAATGTTGGAGTTGGAAGGATCTTTAGAGATCACGGAGTGCAACCTGCCCATTTTCTAGAGGAGGAGACTGAGGGGAAGGTGAGATGGTTTGTAAGTAAGACAGCATACATTTGAACCTGGGTCCTCTGAATCCAAACCTCTTGCCCTTTCCAGTAATAACACACCGAAAGATTCAGTGAAAAGCCTGCTGAAGTGGAGTCAGAAGGCCTGGTTCCTATCCTGGCACTGGTGGCCCAGTCTGGCCCCTCTGGACCTGAGAGTCTTCATCTGTCAGATAATGGGGCCCTTCAGCTCCCTATCTATGGTTAGGCAATCAAGGAGCATTTATGAAGCACCTATTATTCACGGTTGGAGGTGAGGAAAGAAGGTCCTAGGCATGGAGGTTATCAGTGCCAAGTCACGGAGGAGAGGTGGAGTGAGTGTGGGCTGGACTGCAGGCTTTCTTTCTAAGGCTCTAAAGGTCAGTTGGGAGTCGATTCAGGAAGGTTAAATGCCAAACAAAAGTTCATATTGATTTTAGAGCTCACAGACAGTTGCTGAGCTTTCCTGAGCAGGGAGATGAGCGGGGCAGTCTGTGCTTAAAGAAAGGCATTTCAGAATCTAAGTGAGGATGGAGAGGAGAGGGAAGAGATCTGAGGAAAGGAGGCCAATTAGAAGGCTATTCTTGTGGGAGTCCAGGCCTGAGACGCTGAGGGCCTGGCCTGGAGCAGGCACCAAGCCAGTAGAGAGAAGGGAACAGATTGCAAAGGGCACACTGGGGTCTACCTTGCCAAGACTTTGCTGCTGATTAGGGCTGGGGAGCGGGATAGAGAGTAAGGGGTGTGGGGGATGAACCTGGGGGGTGGAAGAATGGGGGGCCCTCCATAGAGAGAGGGAGGCTTGTAAGAGCTCAGCTGCGGCGCCTCTCCAGCCACCCTCTGGTGTGGCTAGTACAGTTGGCATTCTGCTCATTTTACAGATGAGAGAACTGAGAGTCTGAGTCAGAGAGAAAAAGCAAGTTGTCCATTATCATATAGGTAAAAAGTGTCTGAGCCTAGGGCAGTGGGGAGAAAGCAGCCTTCGAGTTGGGAAGCTCTGGGAAAATCACTTAACCTCTAAGTACCTCAGGCAACTCACATAGTCACAGGATGGGTAGAAATCTGTACTGGGAGAGAGAGCTACCTTCCAGGGAGGTCTCTACGTGGATGAACTGGCTGACAGGGAGCCCAGAGGGACCTGAGGCACCTTGGAGGGCTCCATGTCCAGCACTCAAGTCACCGGGCCCTGTTGGCTCTCCTTCCCAGCATGCCAGATGCCCAGGTATAGGATGCCATCTCCTAGGCTACATTCCACCCCCTGGGAAGGAGCCCCAAATTCTCTTCCTAGTCGCAGTTTTCAAAATACTGTCAAGAGATGTCATTTCTCTGTGGTTAAACATGAACCAAAAGCCATACTGAATCTTCTAGACCCACGAAGGCTGCCTTTGTTGCTTCTGACTAGATTTTTCAACTCACCTTTTTGGTTTGTTTTGGTATGTTGGAGGACAGGTTTGTATTTGTTCTTTTGTGCCTGGAGGCTGCTAGGTGGCTCAGTGGATAGTAGCTGGGCCTGGAGCCAGGAGAGACCTGAGTTCAAATCCTGCTTTGTATACACTTACTAGCTTGTGCGACCCTAGGCATGTCACCTAACTGCCTCAATTTCCTCATCTCCCAGGGTTGTTGCGAAGTTCAAATGAGATAATATTTGGCACGTAGTAGGGACTTAACAAATGCTTGGCTTTTTCCCCTTTGCTTGTTTAATTGCTGCTCCTCCTGGGAAGGGAGAGGGGCCTTCATCAGATGAAGCAGTTGCTTTCTCGGCAATCTTTTGCTCTGGGATGGCAGGTTAGCCTTGGCACCAGGACGTGGAGTCGTTTATTTGGGGGGGCGGGTTTGAGCCTGAGCCAAGCTGCGAGACTTATTTTATAAGGCGTTAGAACAGGGAGAAACTTGAGTGATTTGGTGAGACGCTCCTAGCTCTGGAGCTGGAAGGGCCCATAGGGGCCATCCGGTCCAGCTTCCTCGATTTCCAGAGGGGGAAATGAGGCCCAAAGAGGAAGAGGCACATCTGGGATCCCAGGACTATGGGGCCTCGCACACCCCACGTCAGCGACTCCCACTCCCTGCTTCTGCCGCCTCATGGGCCCATCACAAATGCCGCCACTTCCTCTGCTTCCGTTTTGGTATTTTTTTTTAAAGCTTTAGGGCTCTAGATCTCCTGGGTCTTTCTGCTATGAGAGTGGCTATCAGGCACTAGAAAAGGAACAGATCAAGTTCCCATTGAGCAACTCTGATGGGGTGGGGCCAGGGGAAGAGCATGGGCTTCCCATCCTGGCCTCAGTTTCCTCATGTCTACAACTTTGTATCTATGATCCTGTGAATTCAGCTAGGTGTTGGGAGCTATCAAGAAGGCAAGGCCACTACCCTGTTCTCAAAGGGTCCTAAAGTCCAGTGGGGGAGGGGTGGAGGAGATGCCAAGCCCTGTCAGAGTTGAGGGGAGGGGGAGGGAAGACCTGGGGCCAGGGCCCAGATGCCAAGCCCTCTAGGAGGGTGAGAGGGGTGAGGAAAGATGCAGGCTGGGGGGAGCAGCTGAGCTGACCTTGAAGGGAAGGTAGGAAGATGCTGAGGAAAGGGAAGAGAAAGAAGAGCCCCAAGGAATGTGGTATGGGCAGGGAGGAGGCCAGCCTCACTAGGATGGAAACTGCCTTCGGAGGAGGGGCGAGAGATAAGATCGGCTACATGTAGAGTGGGGCCACATCGGGCGAGGCAGACTGAGGACTTGGGAATACAAGCCAGTGGAGGGCTTCTGAAAGCAGAGGCTGCTGTGATAAAAGTGCTTTGAAAGGAAGGTTCATCTGGAAGAAGAGACTGGAAGTGGGATGGTTCTGAGTGGGATGAGCTAAGCTGGGTCCCAGGGAGGCTGAGACCTTACTGAGCTTGTGTTACCCTAGACTAGCCTAGGATATCGTGGGACCATGCAAGAGACATGAGGAAGGAAAAGGGGACAAGATTTTATAACTTCCAGGCTCAGGGGGACAAATCAAAGTTGACTTGCCAGCTTAGTGTCTGGGAGAATGGGGGTTCCGCTGAGCGGGAGCCAGGGCCAGAAAGGGTAGGGAGTCAGTGGGTGGGGATGGATTCGAGTTTGAGATGGTGGTGGAGCATCCAGGTTGTAGAGATGCTGCCCAGACCACTGGAGGTGAGGGCTGAGGCTTAGGGGAGAGATCAGACCAGCAATAGACAGTAAACAAAGCACCTACTATGGGTTTAATATAAAAAGAGGCAAAGCAGGCCCTGCCCTCTAGGAGCCCACACACCAGTAGGAGAGATAACAACCAGCCAGATACAGGATAAATGGGAGATACACAACTGAGGGAAGGCCCTGGAATGAAGAGGGGTCAGGGAAAGCTTCGTGTAGAAGGTGAGATCTGAGTTGGGACTTAAAGGAAGCCAGGTTTGGAGAAGGGAAGAAGGTAGCTCAAAGAGTAACAGGTGGTTCTGTGAGTTGGGATTCAAAGAGAGGGGAGAGGAGAAGGTCATATACAAGCATTGCTAAGGCCATGGAGCCTAGTAGATAGAGCACTAGACTTGGGAGTCAGGAAAGCCTTCATTGGGATCCCACCTCAGACTGAAGGACCCTGGACAAGTCACTTAATCTCCCTCGGCCTCACTTTCCACTTCTGTGCAGATGAGGGGGTTGGACTGGGTGGCATCTGAGATCCCTTCTGCCTAAGAGCTGTTGGCCTACGAGGCAGCTGCTGGCACAGGAAGTGTGTTGTTCAGCTGTGTCCGACTCTCTGTGACACCATGTGGAATCTTCTTGGCAAAGACATTGGAGTGGTTTGCCGTTTCCTTCTCTGGCTCATTTTACAGATGAGGAAACTGAGGCAACTAGGGTGAAGTGACTTGCCCAGGGTCATATGGCTAGAAAGCATCCAAGGTCAGATTTAAACTCAGGAAGATGAATCTCTGGACCCCAGACCCTGTGCTCTATCCACCTAGCTGCCCTAGGAGTAAGGAAAACCAGAGTTCAAAACCAGCCTCAGAAACTTCTGAGGTGTGTAACCCTGGGTTGTTATGAGGATCAGATATTGTAAAGGGCTTAGCATAGTGCCTGGCTAAGTAGGTGCTTAATAAATGCTTCTTCTCTCCCTTCCTTCCATACTCATTTCTCAAGCTGTCCTAGTGACTTATTTTCCCTTTGAAGTCTGGTCTCATCTGGTGTTAGGGTGAGGGGTGGGGATGGATGAGCACCTGATTCAGGAGAGCTGGGTGGAAATCCTAGCCCTGCCATTAAATACATGTATGACCTTGAGCCAGTCTCTTCTCTCTACAAGACGGGGCTGGCCTCCATCAGACAAGCCCTGTAGGTAGGTGTGAAGGAAGGGCTTCCTTGAGCTTGGCGTGGCCTAGGGAGCTTGGCGCCTTCCTGCAGGGCCCACCCACTGTGCTCATCTCTGTTCAATGTGCCGCACTTCAGAAAGCCACAAAGGAAGTGAATACACAAAAGAGAGAACCCTGTGGGATGCAAGCTGGCAACAGGAGGCCATCCAGGAGGTCCTTCTGGCCATCAGAAACTGGAGGAGGCCCTTCCCTCTCTTGGTCCCGATTGCTCCACAGTTTGGCCCAGTCTTATGGAGCTCTCACCACTTCCAGAGGAACTAGTCTACCCAAGAGTTCAACTGAAAGGAAGGATCACCTCTGGCTAGGGGGGTTTGAGAAGGATCCATGGGGCCACAGATTGAGAGCAGGGCCTTTTCACCATGTGTCTGCCCTGGACCCCTGTGCCAGTAAGGCAAAATGGGCTTAGTTTAACGGGTACCCTTGAGGAGTTTGGCTTTTGTTTACGGTGAAAGTACTTTCACCTGTTAAATGCTAAGCCCCAGGCCCAAAGCCCTATCAGGTGTGAAACCTGTGTGTGCATAGATTAAGGACTTAAGACGGGCCAAATCGGCAACCAATGGGTCTCTGGACTCTGGTCTCTAGTCGTTGAGGCAGGACTTGAGAACGCCAGAGGCTTGGCTGCGAGGAGAGGCGAGAAAACTACAGCTGGAAAAAAATCCGAAGCAGAGCCGACCCCTGTGTGGACCCAGGAGTTCGAGCGAGGTCTTGAGGCCGGTGAATATGATTTATGCCATCT
>JAQQSZ010002640.1:0-14696 GCA_028646595.1 Phalanger gymnotis
AGCACCCAATAATTATCAATTTGATAGTGATGATAAACAATGTGACATTGCTTCAACATTAACTTATCCACACAGCTTTAGAAATGCATTATGCATTAAATTTAAGTAAAGAAAAAATTATGTTATTAGTGCATTAAATGCTTTTAAGGTTATTTTTCTCAGTGAACATATTGATTCACTGAATAATTTTGTCAAAATTTCAAAATGTGTGCCTCTTTAATAAAATCAATGAGAAGCACCTATTATATTCAAAACATGTGTTCAGGCTAAAAGGTAACATGACACTGGATTTCGTGAATCCACCCTAGGAACTATAATATCCTTCTGTGCCATGCAAGGGCTTAGATGCCTCTATACAATATTAAGCTGTCTATGGAGGATCAAATTGACTTTGCTGGTCTGGGTTACTGTGTAGAGCTTGTAATCCAATTTAGCTCCCTTACTTCTCTTGCAGAGCATCCTGGTAAAGAGAAGTAAGATAGACACCCTTTTGATTTTATTTTATCACTTTTCAGAGATATGGCTATGGATGTGGTTGAGATTTACAGGAAGAAATAGATAATAAGATCCAAGAATAGAATGAGGACAGAAGAGAATTGTAGAGTTGACCTAGCTATTAAAGAGAACATATTTCTCTATTGGCTTAGAGAAGGACAATTGCTTCTTATGTCATGTGATGTCTAACTTTGGAGGCCTTAAAACTTCCTGGAATGTAACTCAGATGACACAAGGAACAATGCTTAATAAAGCTCTTAAGGGAGCGAGACTGGAGATTTTCATCTTTTCCAGTAACCTAGGGATAAATGGTATCATTTTCTTCATCTGTGCATGATTTACCATAGGTGTAAACTTTAATTGACATTTGTTCTTTGTAAATTGCATTCAGTGTGTGGTGGAAAACCCTCATATAATAATCAGTTTAGAAACAGAGTGAATTTGAACGCAGGGTCACAGATCAAGAATAAAACTTTAATTCATGCTTTTATGAGAGCTGGCTTAGATTACTTTAATTCCCTGCCCGTAGGTCTCATTCATCCCTCCTGGTTGGAAAAAAGAAAAGGGTAGCATGTTCATGTCCACGACCACAGTGGTTTTTTAAGTATGCATAGTCTGCTCGACAAATGTGTCTACTTGGAGATTTTGGTCCTGGCTGCCAGTTAGGAACCGGATTGATTGTAAGAGGCTCTGGTGATCTGTTTTGTGAAACACTGCATGAATCAAAATGAGTTTTAGGTTCCCTATTGTCCCAGCCCAATTTTGTTCTACTGTAAAAATGTTGGGCTTTCATTTGTTCAGAGCTACCATTATAAATCACCAAGCCCCATAACATTTTTTCATGCAACTTTGAATTGTGTTTTGTCAGTGGAGAGTCAGAATATCGGTCCTGTCATTGACTTCAGGTCAAGGCTAAAGTGGCTTGTTTAATTTGCTTTCTTTCAGTATCAGCTCTCTCTTTCTCATGGTGTGGCTCAAGCAGCTTTTCTGGACTTTTTTTAAACTGCATCAGAGCCTCAATATTTCATTATCCAGATGCTAAATGCTAACTGCTAAATTTAGATACAAACCCCAATTTTAAGTAGCTGCATCTCATCAAAAAGGTTCTGTAGATGGTATAGACTTTAAGGATATAATGTGTATATATATGAATATAGATACATTATCTATTTATATACTCTTTCTGTGTATGTGTGCATATATACATTGATATATACATACACATATATATATATACATTCTTAAATTGTTGCAGATACTTTAATAGGATTCATGCATTAATTTTTTCTAAACCATTTTTTTTAGAATTAATAAATTTTATTTATTTTATATGTATTGTCATTATAAGTGTAACTTTTACAGTAGAACCTAGGAATAGTTATGATAATAACAATAACAATAATTTATACTTAGAGAGTGCCTTAAGGTTTATATAACATTCTCCTCACAACTCTATGCCATAGATAGTATGTATTTTATTATCCTCTTTTTAAAAGATGAAGCTAAGCAAAGCTAGGATAAATTATTTTTCAATAATCTTGGAACTAATAATTGTAAGAAGTGAGATTTGAACCTAGGTCTTCTGACTCCAAGGCCAAATTTAAACAAACAGCAAAAAAAAAAAGAAATTTTATAGGTAATGCCTTTTATTTTTCTAACAGTAATTTTTGTATATATAGAATATTGATGTAATAAGATGGTATTTAATAGAATATCTTATACTTACTTGTACAATACAGTTTTCAAAGTATTTTCACATGCATCATCTCTTTGGATCCTCATGACAATCCTGTGAGATATGTTGGCAGATATTAACCCTATTGTTTTTGCAAGTGAAAAAATTTATGATTCCATCAGAATGGTGGAATATCCTGTTTAATCATACAACCAATAAGTGATACAGCTGGGATTAGAATCCAGAACTTCTGACTCCTAGTTCCATGCTCTATCCACTATATCATAGTGTCTTGCAACTTCAGTCTTAGCTCAAAAGCAAGTGCAGTGAGATGCATTAAATATGCAACAAATATGTATTTTTTATCTCTAAACTGAAATATCGGGTACAGTCTTTATTTGATTTTGGAATTAAGTTGCATAATTCCATTTCCTTTTGTATTTCCTTCTCCCTATCCTCTTTCAAAATATTTCTTTCACTTTTTCATGTACTGTAATGAGAATTTATATTCCATCTAAATGCACATGCTGGACAGATATTTTATCCTATGTGGTTATTCTCTCCCTTTTCATGTCGGCACTGATGGCATTTGTTAGACTTCAAAGGCCATTAAATATCTGTAATACCCTTTTCAAGGGACAGATTATGCTATTAGTGACTGACATTTAACCCACCCTTAGTAATGCTGGACATTTAACATTCCTTGGTTATGCAGTTCCAGGGCATGAAAGTTATTATTCATAGCAAGTACAATATTTGGTGATTATGTTCAGTATTTCATTTGGGGCATAGCTTTCCTTCTTTGTAGGAAGTTGGGTTAATAGCTGACATCTAACCTTTCTTTTACTTAGCTTGAAAATGTCATTCTCAACTTTATTCTTATTAAGCAAATAGTTGCAGAAATAGACCCATAGTAGTGAAGTTAACCCTGTCTGCATAAGAGAAAAGTAGCAAAGAAAGCTTGTAATTATATTCAATTCATTTCAATTCAATCATTATTTCTTAAATTTATTATGTGCTAGATTTGAGATAAGACAAAACACTGCCCTCATGTAGCTTACAATCTAATAGCAAGAGATGACATGTATTTTTTTTGTTGTTGTTCTTGATTAGTTGTATCAGACTGTTCATGACCCCATTTGGCTTTTCTTGGAAAAGATGCTGGAGTGGTTTTCCATTTCCTTCTCTAGCTCATTTTATAAATGAGGAAACTGAGACAAACAGAGTTAAGAGACTTTGCCCGGGGTCACACATCTTCTAAGTGTCTGAGGCTGGATTTGAATTCAATCTTCCTCACTCCAGGTCCAGCACTTTATTTACAATGCCACCAAGATGACCCAATGATAACATGTATAGTAGTAATATACATTTCCAGGTCCATATTCAGGAAAAAAAGTATATACTTTTAGGCATCCAGTTCACAATATTACAGAAGAACGTTTTACTAAAAGAAGGAATTGGAAATAAGGCAGAAACTCATGAAGGAACCACCTTCAGTCCTAAAGATATATGCATAAATCTTTCAAGCTGAATAGTTCCAAATATGAGAGCAGTTCCTTCTGACAGTTGTGGTAGCTCAAATATGAAATGACTGAGGATACAAAGGTTTGAGCTTTCTAGCATTTGGATTTATTAAGCAATGAACATCAATTACCTAACAAATCGGGACCAAGTGCCTTCTTCAGTTCAGAGCAGAGGGGGACAGTGTTTTATACATAAAAACAACTAATAAATAAGACCAGTTAATTAAAAGCAAACAATACAACATTAGGTAATCTGATTTCCAAATGGATGAAAGATCAGGGAGTTTCCAAGTTGGGAGGGGGAGAGTGAACATATGCAATTCCCTGAAATCAGAAAGAGAGGTGTCCCACTCTCTCAGAGTGTCTGTAAACAATCAAAGGAACATGGAAACAATAACTGATTGATCAGTATGGGGCCACTTTTCAGATAAGACATATGTGTTGCTTGAGTTGTATAATTATGAGAAAATTTCTTGCATCAGTCTTTGCATCTGACTGGGTTTCTGATCAGCATAACTTATGCCCTTAGTTAAAGGTCTCTAAAGAGCAGGTAGGGTGGTCCATTTTCCCAGGCATACAGGGCTAGGTTCAAACAATGCAATACGGTTTTCTTCTTATTTCCACAATCGAATAAAGTGTGCTGGCAGGACAGAAATTGGACTAGACCCATAACTGAATAGAAAGAGAACTGAGCAAGCTCCAGAATTGAGTCACAAGATGGAGTCAGTGTAGGTTTACCCAATTCCTACCATTAACTACTTGCAGCTCCTGTCCCTTCAATTCCCTCAATTTCCTCACAGTGTACCACTCCCTCAAAATATATTCTGTGCAGGTTCGTTGGTCCTTGCTACTCAAAGAAGATAGGGTAGATACAGTTCTCTATTTGTCTCTTCCTCATTTCAGCTTCCTAGTATTCCTCATGGCTCCACAAGACATCCACATAGTCTTCCAGTTTTTCATACTGGGTGAGAGTGAGGATCTATATCCCATCTTTTTTTTTTAAATCTTGTTTAATATTTTATTTTCTCCCTATTACATGTAAAAACATTTTTAACATTCCTTTTTTCCAAAATTTGAGCCCTAAATTCTCTCCTTTCCTCACCTCCTCCACCCTCATCGAGAAGGCAATCAATTTGGCATAGGTTATAAATGGTAGTCATGCAAAATACATTTCCATTTAAGTCATTCTTTGAAAGAAAACACAGATAAAAAACCCCATAAAGAAAGTAAAGAAAAAGTATCTTTTATCTCTATTCAGGCTCTACCAGTTCTTTCTCTGGAGATGGACAGCACCTTTCATCATAAGTCCTACAGAATTGTCTTAGATCATTGTATTGCTCAGAATAGCCAAGTTATATCATACACTTTTGCTGTTACTAATGTACAATGTTTTCCTGGTTCTGCTCATTGCTCTTTGCATTGGTTCATATAAGTCTTTCCGTGGTTTTCTGAGATCATCCTGCTCATCATTTCTTAAAGCACAGTAGCCATCACACTCATATACAACAACTTTTTCAGCCATTTCCCAATTGATGGGCTTCCCCTCAACTTCCAATTCTTTGCCAGCACTAAAAAAGCTGTTATAAATATTTTTGTCTCCTAAGGTCCTTTTCCTTTTTCTTTCTTTATCTCTCTGGGATATAGACCTAGTAGTGGTATTTCTTGGACAAAGGGTATGCATGGTTTTATGGCCCTTTGGCCATAGTTCCAAATTGCTCTCCAGAATGGTTGAATCAGTATACATCTTCATTAATAGTACATTAGTGTTTTAATTTTCCCACATTACCTCCAACATTTGTCATTTTCCTTTTCTGTCATATTAGCCAATCTGACAGGAGTGAGGTAGTAGCTCAGAATTGTTTTAATTTGCATTTTATTCATTAATAGTGATTTAGAGCCTTTTTTCATATGACTACAAATAGCTGTCTGAAAACTGGCTGTTCATATCCCTGTATGATTTGTCAATTGAGGAATGTCTCTTATTTCTATAAATTTGACTCAATTTTCCATATGTTTGGGAAATGAACTCTTTATCAGAGAAACTCACTGTAAGATTTTTTTTCACAGTAATGATTACCAACTATGTATTTCCCTCCCTCCTATTTTCCCCCTGTTTATCCTACTTTCTCCTTTTACCCTGTCCATTCTCAAAAATGTTTTACTTCTGAATTTTACCTCCCAGAAACTGCCCTCCCTTCTATCAGCTCCTCCCTCCTTTCTCCCCTACTTCTCTTATCATCTTTCCTTCCTACTTTCCTGTATGGTAAGATAGATTTCTACACCCAACTGAGTGGTATATTATTCTCTCTTTGAGCCAATTCCAATGAGAGTAGTTCATGTGCTCCCCTTCCAGCTTCTTGCATTTCCCCCTCCACTGTAAAATCTTTTTCAGGCCTCTTTTATGTCAGATAATTTATCCCATTTATCCCTTCGTGCTTCTCCAAGTGCCTTCTTCCTTCTCATCCCTTAATTTTACTTTTTTAGATAATCATACCATCACATTCACTTTACACCTCTGCTTTCTGCCTATGTATACTCCTTCTAATGGCTTTAATAATGAGAAAATGTTTAGAAGTTATAAATATCATTTTCCCATGTAGGAATATAAATAGTTTAACCTTATCAAATCCCTTATAATTTCTCTTTCTTGTTTATCTTCTCATGGTCCTTTTGCATTTTGTATTTGAAAGTCAAATTTTCTATTCCACTCTGGTCTTTTCATCAGAAATGCTTGAACGTCTTCTATTTCATTAAATATTCATTTCCCCCCTGAAAGATTATACTGAGTTCTACTATGGAGGTGATTTTTGGTTGCAATTTTAGCTCTTCTGCCCTCCAGAATATCATATTCTAAGCCCTCTGGTCCTTTAATGAAGGAGCTGCTAAATCTTGTGTTATCCTGACTGTGGCTTCACAGTATTTGAATTGCTTCTTTTTGGCCACCTGCAGTGTTTTCTTCTTGATCTGGGAGGTCTGGAATTGGCTATACTATTCCTGGGGGTTTTTATTTTGATATCTCTTTCAGTAGGTGATAGGCAGATTCTTTCAATTTCTACTTTACCGTTTAGTTCTAGAATATCAGGGCTGTTTTCCTTGATAATTTCTTGAAAGATGATGCATATCCTCTTTTTTTCAGATAGTCCAGTAATTCTCAAATTATGTTTCCTAGATCTATTTTCCAGGTCAATTTTCTTTTCTGATGAAATATTTCACATTTTCTTCTGTTTTTTTCATTATTTTGATTTTGTTTAATTGTTTCTTGATGTCTCATAAAGCCATTAGCTTCCACTTGCCCAATTCTAATTTTTAAGGAATTATTTTCTTCAGCTAACTTTCATACCTCCTTTTTCATTTGGCCAATTCTACTTTTAAGAAATTCTCTTCGGTGAATTTTTGTATGTCTTTTTCCATATGACCAATTCTGCTTTCAGGGCATTCTTCTCTTCATTGAATTTTTGTGCCTCTTTTACCATTTGGTCTATTCTGTTTTTTAAAGTGTCATATTCTTCAGTAATCTTTTTGTGCCTCCTTTACCAAGCTGTTGACTCTTTTTTCATGATTTTCTTGCATTACTCTCATTTCTCTTCCCAATTTTTCCACTACCATTCTTACTTGATTTTTAAAATCCTTTTTGAGCTCTCACATGACCTGAGTCCAATTCATATTTTTCTTTAAGGCTTTGCATGCAGGAATTTTGACTTTGTTGTCTTCTTCTGAGTGTGTGGTTCCTTGTCACCATAGTAACTTTCTATGGTCAGAATTTTTTTTCTGTTGTTTGCTTATTTTCCAAACTATTTCTTGCCTTTCAACTCTGTACTAAAACGGGGCTCTGCTTCCCATGTGTAGGGGACACATTCCAAATTTCAGGTTTTTTTTGTACAGTTATTTTTAGAGATAATTCTGGGGACCTGTAAATTTTTGGCTCTTCCAAAGTGGTATGATCTAGGGAGAGGAGTGTTTACTACTCTTCTGTACTATGCACTGGTTTGTGAGTGACCACAAGCACTCTTTTCAACCCTGGAACTGTGACCAGAGTCCCTGTTCCTCTATGGCCACAAGCTCCACTGTGCTAGTGCTCCTCTTCTCACCGGGACTAAGACTTATGATGTGACCCAGATCCAAGTACAGGCAATACAACAGAGTCCTGCCCCTGGCGCCAGCATAGGGACCCCTGTAAATCTCCTTATGACCCACTGATCCACTTATTATATGTGGACTGAGAAGTCTGGAAACTTCATCTGCTGCCGCTGAGTCAGTTGCTTCAGGCTTGCTCCTGCTTTCCTGGGGCCAGCAAAGGTGGATGAGCAGCCCTGAAAAAGGCTGAACAAGCCCTCACAGTGGAGGTGTTCCAATGAAAGGTGGCTGAAGAAGATGCTGTGGATTTCTCAGAGCTTCGTCAGATATCAAAGATGCCAAAATCATCCACTGCATCCAGGGTCATCACCGATCATCTTGACTTTTTAACGTCATTGGACTTTGATGACCCTGGAAGAGACAGCGAGGCTGACGACTTTGTGCAACTGTGCCTCACTTAAATCCAATTCACACACAAGTCATCACCCAGTGATATCATTGGTCCTCTTTGAAAGCTGAGGGTGAACAACAACAACATTTTGCTGTCATCACGGTTTTTTAATGGTATTACATTTATTTGTGCACATTTCAATTATAACTTTCTTGAGAACTTGAGATGATATCATTTTTTATCTTTATTTCTCCAGAACCAAGCAGAGTACATTGCAGGGAGTAGGTGTTTAATAAGCATTTGTGGAATTGTTTTATTTGATATTAGCCAGAATTACTGAATCTGAGAGCTGAAAGGGAAACAGCAGCCATCTAGTCTAGTCTAGAAAAGGAATCTTTACTGTATCATAACCCAGCCTCCTTTCCGTGTGTTCCATTTCACTGTTGGATAGTTCTGATCCTTAGAAAGTTTTTCTTGAGACTCAGACTAAATTGACTTCATTGTCACTTTTACTTATTGCTCCTGGATGTACCCTCTTGGGCCAAACAGAGCCCATCTGACCCTTCTGCTATGTGAAATACTTGAAGTACTCCAAAATACTTGAAGGCCTCTTAGTTTTCCTGGCTTCTCTCAGCATTTAGCTCAGACCCCACTTTCTGAAGAATTTTCCTGGTCTCCTCAGCTATCAGATGAGCTTCACATACCCTCTGTATATCTTGTATGCACCTAGTAGGTCAGGTGTGTTTTTTGCTGTTTATTTGCCCTTCTTTGTATCCTCAGAAGCTACCTTTTTACCTTTCAAGATCTCATAAGGTCCTGTACCAAAGGAAAGAGAACACTAACAGGAGAGGGGCTGATCTCAGAACCAGACTTGCCTAAGAGCCACAGAGGTCACTGACCAGCCTAAGAGATCCTCTGGACCTTGGAGAGTTGTAAGAGAGGAGAAGCTGGCAGGATTGCCCTTTTAGCATTTCCATGAAGCCAATTAAAATATCCTCATGTCAGACAGGAAGCTGTCAAATGATAACTGTGTCTGTTCTGAAGTGGAGGAGAAAGGCCTGGAAACAGAGTTCAAATCCTGCCTCCAACACTTACTGGCTGTGTGACCCATGGGTAAGTCATTTAATCTCTCTCAGCTTCAGAATTCTGTGGTCTTCAGAATCCCTTCTAACTCTAAAGTGATGATCCTATGAATTGCTACTACCAGTTAGTATGCTTGTCATATTCAGGAGCCACCACAATGCCCGCAAATGAAAACAAGATACTGTTCTAATGCATCGAAAATCTGGGAAATTCAAAAGAATCAGCACACAGCAGGCACCTAATAAATATTTGCAGAATGAGTCAGAATGGGACCTCTGCTAGTTTTCCTCCCTTTTTGTTTTGTTTTTGTTTAATTTTTTTTTAAATTTTAATTTAAAAATTTTTTGTGGTTGTTTTTTTCTGTTTCCTGTGTTGTACATTGTATCAAATTTCTCTGGTAAATGTTTTTTATTCAAGATATATAATTAATGTATAAAGGCATATGTGTGTGTGGGTATGCTAAAAAAGCCATTCCCTAATAGATAAGTGGTCAAAAGATATTAACAAAGTTATCAGGTATAAGCCTAGTAATAGAATCTTTGGGTTTTTGACAACATTCCAAATTGCTTTCCAAAATGGTCCTACTAATTCACAGCTCCACCAACAATGCATTAGTGTGTCTATCTTAACACAACCCCTCCAACATTTACTGTTCTCATCTTTTGTCATCTTTGTCAATTTTGGGGGCGTGAGGTAAAATCTCAAGGTTATTTTGATTTGCTTTCTTTCATATAATTATTTGTTTTATATTCTATAGTTGCCTTTATCTAAGTGTGTTGCTGGTAAATGTTTAACAGTCAGCTTCTCTCCTACCCCCCAAAATGTAGGCAAGAAACACTTTTAAGTTTAATCTGCATTATTAACATTTTTTCTATCACTTTCTTAAGTCTAGAAATGATCAACAAAACAAGAAATTAAGCCCTATTTTTGGAACATTTGCTGATTCCTGGGGCATAAATCTTCCCACTAAAAATTTGACAGTGGCCTTCTCAAGTTGGTTTAAGTTGATTCCAGTACAACGTGCTTCTAACTGTTTTTTTTTGGTTGAGAATACATCTTCTACCCATAGTTGTGAAAAGCATATGAATCTGCTTCTCTTCTAATTTTTTATAGTGTGATCTTTAAAATTAAAGTCATACATCCATTTAGAATGTTGTTGACTTTTTATTAGTGTTCAGAATTACATAGTTATTGAACTACAAAGGGTTCCCTAGTTTGCCTCTACTATAGTTTTTTTGGAACCTGGAGGGTTTTCAACGAGAAATAGGTCAGAAAACACAATGGGTAAACAATGTATTCTAATCATCTGAGTGAGTACTCTCTGAAGCATAATCTTAAGGTCCATAAATAGAATCTACCAATGGTATGGAAGCTTGCCTCTCTGTAAACGAATTTGACCCTAAAGTCCCTCCTGGTGAGAACTAGACCTAGTAGAGGGCTTAAGGCAAGGGCAGAGGAAACAGTGAAAGGATGGAGCATGTTTGGAGACAGTTTTAAAAGACCCTGCAATGTCGAACCAAATTAAATTAGTTGTCTTTGAAGGACTCTCTGATCCATTTCCTCAGTGGGTTGCTCACCTAGTGGTAAAGAAAGCTATAGTAAATGCCCTAGATAATTTTGTCCAGAGAAAGACAGCATGGGGCAGTGAAAAGAATCTTGGACTTGGGTTTCTAGAGGCAGTAAAGTGGGAAGATTCTTTCAGGCTTAAGGACTGGTTGTTATGAACAAGTGAACAGAGATAGGGGTCATGGGATCATAGCTCCAGGGCTGGGAGCTCTAAATCTATAATTCCATTATCCCTTTTAAGATAATTAAAGTTCTTCGAGAAGAAGGAAGTAGGCACAAAGACTAGCAGGTGCATGGGCCTGTTGACTGCTGTCAATAACAAAGAATCCAAAAAATCCCCAAATCACGCACCTTTAGAAAAAGCTGTTCTGTTTGTTCACCCCTGCCTTTCAGCCCTGACATTGAACTGGACAAGAACTGTTTTGAAAATAAATGTGCAAGATAATTCTAAGATGAAATAGCTCATATTATCTGGTGTGAAGGAAATAGATGTATAAGGTCACACATGTGTGCCTGCGATGCAGAAGGGAGAGAAAAAAATCGACCACAATAATTTAAGTTCAGGGGGTCCTGGCAGATTCTTGAAACTGAAGCTTCTCGGTAACTTTTCCCTTTATAGACCACCATGTCCTTGAAAAGTTAATTTTTTTTTACTCTCTGGTTACAGGAGGCTTAGCATAACGATGGAAGTTGAAAGCTTCCCAGGTAAAGAACCTTCAAAGAAGAAATGACTGGTGATAGGGATGGATAAAAGTCAACAGTTTATACCAGTCAATTGCTTTTAAGATTTTCATCAAATGTATCCCTGCAGTTGAAACTTACCAGAGAAGCTTCCCAACTGAGTTAAAAAATCATAAAACATCGACAATGTTGTCTTTGTTTCTCTGTGGCTTTCAGATGTTGGAAGATAGCAACTGAACTGTATATCAACTTACTTTTTCTCCCCACCTTGTTTTTTTTTTAAATTACCCTAAGGTATAGCACAACAGCCATGCCTTAAGCAAAAAAAGTTTTTTAGGTTTTATCAGCTAGGAAAAAAAATATTACTTTGTTGGTGATGTGCTTACATCTTTTTTCTGTATTTTACAAAGGACTATGCCATTTGCTTATAAAATATTATTTTAATCACAGATATAAATTTCATCTTAATTTTTATTTGTAATCAAATTTTGGTACCAAAGCAGTTTTTTCAAATGCTAAATGCTCAAAATGCTTTGTGCATGCCAGCCGTTGTGAGATTACTGAAGCTATCTTAATTGCTAAACTGAATGTCCTTTTCTTTGCTCTCATTCTACTTACCCTTTTTACAACTTTTGCTGATCAGCCTTTTTTTTTGAATAAATATTGTCTTTTCTCTTGGCTTCTGAGATACTGTTCTCGCTTAGCCTTCATCCTTCCTGGATCATCATCTATGTCCCACGACCTAGTTTGGGCATACCAGGTCTCCACTCTGTCCTGTGCTCCATTCTGGTTATCTCAACACTTTCCACTGAGTCATCTCAGTAAAGATGACTTCCACATTTTTACAGTTATCCTCTCCCCTCCTGAGCTCCAATCCTATACCCCCAACCTTTATTGGCTATCTTTACTTGGAAATCCCAAAGGCATCTTGAACTCAAGATCTCCAAAATGAAACTCATTGTCTCCCTTCCAAATTTCATCACTTATAATAAATTTTCTGTTTCTCTTGAGCGCACCACCATCCTTTCAGTCTCCTAGGATCACAACCTTGAATTTATACTTGATCCTTCACCCACAATATCCAATCACTTGCCAAGTCTTGTTGATTCTACCTCAGCAATGGCTCTCAATCTTTCATATTCATCCTCTTCTTTCCTCTCACATTTTCCCCATCACCTCCATCCGTCAGTTTGGGCTCACATCACTTGCCACATTCACGGAATATTGCAATAGCCTCCTAATTTGTCTCCCTGCCTACAGTCTTTTCACTTACCAATCTATTTTCTACACATCTGCAAAATCTGTGTTTTTACAGCTTAGTTCTGACCATCTCTCTCTTCTTCTCAAGAAACATCCTTGTTTCCCCATTGACAATATGATAAAACATAAACTCCTCACAAAGCCCTTCATAATCTGGTACCAAGTCTTCTTTTTAGACCAGTTTTTTAAATATTGTTTCCCCTCATGTACTTTACAGTCTAAAAAGTTGATTTAAGTGACTTGATCAAGTTTATATTCTCTGCATATGTCAGAGGCAGGACTTGAATTTAGTCCTTAGTGCTCCAAGTTCAGCTTGCTCTCTGTGTACTCCTCCCAACTGGCTCATCTCTACTCCTGTATCTATATACACATTCACACACACACACACACACACACACACACACACACACACACACACACACGCTATGTCAGTAAGGCAAGTGTCCATGAATATGCCTGTATAGTTCTGTATTGCAGAATATGAGACTCTCCATATAGAAGACAGAAGAAGTAAAACGTTTATTCAGATACCAGAGGATCAAATCCTAAAACCAATAACTTCAATTCAACATAGCAGCAACAATATTCCAAAATCAGTAAGCCCCCTTCATCATAACAACAAAGAAGTTAAAACGCAATATCATGGCAGAGAGCCACACTAGCCCATGATCTTCCCCTCTGCTGGTGCCTTCCCATGAACACTAACTCACAAATCCTAGCTGTCTGCTTGCCTGTTTCTTCTTCTCCTGCAATTCTGAGAGAGGGCTTACCTTAACTAGCTCCACCTGAGACCTATTAATGGGTTTAATGGGCTAGGAAGATCTTTAATTACATTCACACACACACACACACACACACACACACACACACAGAGGTAGTCACTTAAAACTGTTCCAAGAACTTTCTTCACAGTGATTTATTTCTATTTTTTAAGGAAACTAAAATTTTTAAGCATTTTCTCTGTGGACCTGTAGCTGGGAGATTTCTAACCTGAGATTTGAGTCTGGTTTTCCTGACTCTTGACCCTAAAGGCTTGGAGTTCACTCTATCATTTTTTAAAAACCTCCAACTATTGATGTATAATAAATATACTTTGAAAAGATCACATGTTTTATATTTTTTAAAAATGAAAGTATTGAATTTATTCAATGTAAAATAAATACTGTTGAATCAGATTCATCTTGCTCCCCCACTGGCTCTGGTTATGAGGGCAGGAGAAAGGTGAATCACCCCTGACACAGTAACAGAGTTTGGGTATGCCAGGTGTTCAGGAGCCTGCAAGAACTGTGGAGGTAGGAATTGAGTAAATTAAGATTTATTCAGCACATACTTATGACCAGAATGTTTGGGCAGGGAAAGGGATGCCATCAGGAAGGATCATCCTCGGGTGGAAGGTTACTCAGGTGGAGTCAGAGATTTGGCCTTATGGGAAGATTTATATAGCGTCTAAGATGTGGTGTGATCTCTTCTTTCATAGATCCTTAGGGGTAAGGCACGGGCAAGGCTTGAAACCAAGTCAGTCCTACAAAGGCAGAAGTGGACAGGGTGTTGGTTGATGATCATAGGCATGGGGGCTTGATTCTTGATATGCTGATTAGGCAACCCTAAGGCCAGGGAAAGGATGCCTGTAGTCAAGGGACTGTGTTGTTATGGTGACCATAAAGGGTACCCCAGAGTAAGAGGGCCAGAGGTAGCTACAACTTATCTCTCTTCTAAGGAAAGAATAACTTCCGTAAAGTTATGAATGAACAAGACAACATCGCCTAGGGTCATATCACCTCTTCATCCCACTCACACAGACATTTAAAAGAGCAAAGCTGAAGATTGGGCCATGTTAGGGGCAGGCTTGACACCATTACCCTATTAATTCAGCTCTGATGTTGAGATGAAATGAGGTGATTATAAGTCATCGAACAGTTAACCAAATAAAGTTTACTTAGTTCCAATA
>JAQQSZ010002641.1:0-14696 GCA_028646595.1 Phalanger gymnotis
GGCGTTAAGTTTTCAAAGCTTGCAAGTCAGCTTCGCCTCATTTCTCCTAACGTTGGAATTTGCTCTTTCTTCATCTCAAGCACGACATGATTAGCTGTTCACATTCCCTGCGCGTGATTCCGATTATGGGGGTCGAGGGTGACTTTCATCCAAGTCCTTTGGGCTGCTTTACATTGATTTTTCTCTCTTTTCTCTTGTCCATTTCCACGGTCAGACCATGTGTGACTAGAGCAGAGGCTCCTCTAAGTTTTCTTGGCATGTAGAAAGATTTCAGTCAGTGTTGCTAAAAGAGCTGCACTTGGAGCAGGAGATCTGTGGTGGGATCCTGACTCTGGCACTGTACGTGTGACCATAGGAGGACATGAGCTCTTTGAGCCTCGGTTTCTCTATTGAGAATTGGCGGTTATGATAACATTGGCACCATCTTTCTCAGAGGTCTGGAAAAATACGTGGAAAACCTTCTAGTCCTATGTAAGTGAGTCTGGATTATCTTAAGCTCCGATTTCTCAGGAACTTTCCAGTTTTTGATTCCATGCTTGGTCTTCTGAGTTTACATCTTTCCATATTTATACTGTGGCTAATGTTTCTAGAGTCCTTTCCCTCATCCTGTCTGGATCTGTCATTTCACTAGTGTAAGGAAATCTCTCGAGCAGGGAAAATGGCAATGATTCCCTAACTTCTTGTGTTAGCGGGTTGCCCAGGGCATTGAGAAGTTAGGTGGTTTACCCAGGATCACTCAGTCATTATGTGTCAGAAATGAGATTTCCTGGCTTCGAAGTCAGCTTTCTATTCACTCTGCCATGCTGTTACTCATTTATACAGCACTTTGAGGTTTGCAGAAGGATGACCTCTCACTTGAACCCTACAGCCTTCCTGGCAGCCAGATAACACAGTGGGTAGGGTGCTGGACTTGAAGGCAGGAAGAACCCTTTTCAAATCCTGTCTTGGACACAAACTAACTGTGATCCTGGCCAAGTCATTTAAATTTGCTTTTCCTCAATTTCCTCAACTGTGAAATGGGGATAAGAATAGCACCCTCCTTTCGGGGTTGTTGTGAGGGTAAAGTGAGATCATAGTTGTAAAACACTTTGGAAATCTTGAAGTGTTATATAAATGCTATTTATTTTGTTATCCCTCATTTGCAGACAAGGAATCAGGCTTAGGGAGGTGAATTGATTTACCGCATAGTCAAACAGCTTGTAAAACAGACCTGTGACTTCATTAATGTGAGGAGCTTCCAAGGAGGAGACACCCTGTAGCAAGGAAGATGGAAACTCTTCTGGAACTCACAATTTTAAAGAGATGGTTGGGCCATTGAGAGACTGAGATACTTGGCCAGGGTCACACAGCTAATATCTATGGGATTTAAACCAACCTTCCGAGACACTATATGTACTAGATGTCTCCAAGGTACGGGTTTCAAGCTCATTGTTTATTCACTGCAGTGAGTACACCATCATATATTGATGTGCCCTTCCAGCCTTACAGGCACAGAACTTCACCTGTTAGTGATGAAGAGAGCATGGGCTTATATATAAAGGCCAAATCTGAGATCTCTCCCTTCTACTCACTCCTCATCTCCCACTCATTGTTATTGCTTTGGTGGTGGAGTAAAGGAGTGTTTACAGAGGATCGCCATCATTTCGTGGCCTTTCCTTACGGATTCCTGGGCTAAATCTGATTTTATTTCTGGCACTCCCCTTGAAGTGCTTTTTCATGTTTCTGGCTCCTCTGGTTGGCACCTCCTTGTGAATGGCTAGGATGCTTTCACCGTTCTTATGGCTTCATCCCTATGGACTTGGTACTTACCTAGGAGCTGCACAGGGCTGACAATTAAAGAGATCTTTATGCGATCCAAAAGAAAATATTTGTAGGTTTTAAAAAGCTTTTAACAAAAATTTCAATGAATAAAGAAAATAAAAGCTTTATATACATGTAACTCATGATTTTATACAATTTGGTGTCATTTGAAGACTCATTGGGTTAAAAGTATGATTACATAGTTTGAAGTACAGTTTAATATAGTAAATATCATATACTGTGGTTTTATTTTCTTTCTAGTTCCTTTTTTCTTTGCTCTCTAGCTATCCCTCTTTGCATTTATTGTTATAATTAATATGTAAAGCTATTATTCTTGTATAATTTGGAAAAATTGATTTTATTATCAAGATTTTGAATTTCATTTAACGGGTTCAGATTTTTCTCAGATTATTTTTATTTTATATTTTCTGTGATTTCATTCAATTTACAATGAATTTAAATTCTGTATTTTCTGAATTAAAAAAAAAAACTTTGCAAGTTGTCCCTGATAGTTTTGGATTTCTATCTTAAAATATATGTTAAAATGTTAAAACAATATATATATATATAATATTAGAAGATAGATATATTTTCAACTAAAAGAAGATTTTTCTGTTTTGTATATCAAAGTTTTGTTGTCATTTTAAACCTACAATCTCTGGGGAAAACCCTAAAGTCTTGGTGTCCAAGGCTCAGGGAATATCTTAAGTTACTTTTACCCAAAGTACAAAGTAGCATCACGGGATTTGGAACTGAAGAGAATATTAGGAATAATCTTCAGTCTAATCTCTCCCCTCCCTTCCCCTCCCCTCCCCTTCCCTCTCCTCCCCTCTACCTATCTCTTGTTTCCCTTTTTCTCTTCCTTCCTTCCTTCCCCCAAGAGAGATAAGATGATTTGACCAACATGATGTGGGAGATAAGTATTGGTTGCATTCCTCTGACTTGGAATCTAGCATGTTTGCTGACTGAAGAACTGGAGAGAACCTTGGAGATCAAATAAATTGGCAAAGAAATAGAAAAGTCAAATAATCCCTGCTCTCAAGAAGCTCACATTCTAATGCAGGAGACGATGCATATGGAAAGTTTCAGCTAGAAGTCAGATGGAAAAATTCCATAGTCCTTTGGGTGCAACAGCAAAACAGATGGGAGTGTGTCTTATTTAATATCATTTCCACTGATAAAATCATATGGATTTCTGATGTTGAATTCCTTGAGTGGCAGGGCTACTTTGTGGAAAGAACTTTCTTTTCAGGGCCTTTAGTAGCTGTGGCTTCCTAAGAGGATGAATGCAAATGCTGTGCTGAAATAATTACTATTCCCAAGGCTTGTGGGTTTAGGGTTCTGAGTTGTGTCAAGCAGGCTCCAAGGGCAGATGATGGGAAAGGTGGTGGTGATGGTTTGACTTACCTGGGACATGTCTCCTTTTTTCTTTGCCTCAGTGTTCTTGCTGCTTCACCAAGACTAGCTTGCTTGATGAAAATGGAGAAATCTTCTCTTTAAAAACCCCTGGTATTCCAGCCAACTCCTTCCCAAGGGGGCTCCGAGGCAAGGCTGATTTTAGGGCTGGGACGAAACTGTGCACGATCCCCAGGGCCCCTGATGGCTTACCTGGACATCCCCTGCCCCTAAGTAGGGAGGAGGAAAGATTTGTCACCTACCTCCCACCCCAATGGGGCACTTCCCCAGGGACTTTTCTAGTGACAGGCTACCCTACAGATGATATTGCTTTGTTTCTTCCCTTGCTTCTTCCCATTCTCAAGGACAAGCAAGACACTTTGGCCTCCTGACTGGGCTTCAATACCTCCATGTTCTCCTGCCTGCTGTGAGGTAGGTCTCTTTGGGTCTCGCAAGACAAAAAATCTCCATCTTCCAAGAGGTTAAACCACAAAGGAGGACCTCAGTCTATTCTCATGCCTCCCTCAATGGACTTTTCTCAAACTACTGATACTCTCCCTAGACTCACTGCTCAATGTTTAGACACAGGTTCATCCACTTTTACTCACCTTATTGAAATGATCCTGACACCTCCCCCATCCCCATCTGCCAATGTACAAACTCCATCCTCAACTTGTCACCTATCCAGTTCAACCCTAACCTCCCTGTCCCCACCAGGGTACTACTCTAGATCTGTCTTTGCCTACTCAATTACCATTGTCTACTTCTTGGCTTCTAGCTCAGCTATACCCAGAGATGGTCATACCCTTGACCTAGTCATCTCCAGAGGCAACTCCAGAGTGCTGATTTTGGAGTTAGAACATCTGTTTGCCTCAGTTTTGTCAACTGTAATGGGGGTAATAGTAACACTTACCTCCAAGAATTGTTGGGAGGCTCAAATGAAATAGTATTTGTAAAAAGCACCTAGCACAGTGTCTGGTACATAGTAGGTGCCATATAAATGAGCATTCCCTCCCTCCCACTTCCATGTTCATGAAATCTAAAATTCCATTGTCTGATTGTAAGCTCTTATCATTCCACCTTCTCCTATGTGCTATGACCCCTAATCCATCATCATTATGACTTCTATTCCTCCAATCCCTAGTTCATTTCTAGGCCATCAACCCTGCACTGGACATATTCTCCTCTTTTTCTTATCTTTTTGTTTTTAAGCTTTATTTTTTAAGTTATATAATTTTTTATAATATTCATTTTCTTTTCATTTTTATAACAACTAAAATATTGATGTTAAAGTACTTAAATTCCTTAGTCTCATATTTGCTGTGGGGCAAGTAGGATACAGTGCTGGGTCTGGAGTCAGGAAGACCTGAATTCAAATCCGGCTGTATGACTCTGAGCAAGCCACTCAGCCATGTTTGCCTCAGTTTCTTCAACTGTAAAATGAGCTAGAGAAGGAAATGGCAAATCTCTCCAGTCTTTTTGCCAAGAAAACCAACTCTCTGTGAACTCTTCATTCTATCTTGACCCAATGGTGAATCAGCTCAACTCTACATGATCCTCCTCCCTCTCTTCCCTTAATCCTTTGTCCTATCAATCATGCCTTGCAAATCTCAATCTACATTACTCTCCCTATCCAGCTCCTTCATGCCTATTCAAGTGCTACTGAATGAAACTGGAAAAAGTCATGAAACTGAGCCCACCACAAATTTGTGTTACTAAATCTCTGCTTGGCCCTCACTGCAGCGGGGCCAACCTTCTGTTCTTCACTGACTGACTACCCTCATTTACTCTGCATGTGTTTTATATGTACCTACTTATTTACTTGTTGACTTCCACATCCGAATGGATGCTCTCTGAAGACAGGGCCTGTTTTTTGCCTTTCTTTGTATCCCTAGTGTTTAGCACAGTGAACATTAGAAATACCTAAGTGCTCGTTGATGGACTGACTGACCTAAAAGGGGAATTCACATAGTAAAATATGTCTTAGTTAAAAAAAAGAATTATTTAAGTAGGATGAATGTCTTTTCAGCCTCATCTCTTTCCCAAATATGGTCATGGGTGTGATCAGTCTTAGATATTTAATAATGTCATTTACATATGACTTTACAAATTTTATCACATTTCATCCTCACAAGTATCTTTAGAAATGAGGAATCTGACAGTCAATTGACTTGCCCAGGATTACCCAGCTAGGCAGTATCTGAGGTCAGATTTGAATTCAGGTCCTTCCAACTTAAGATCTAGCACTAGGCCACATTGCTACCGATGACTCTCTTAGAGGACAGAGTCTATATACCCATCTACAGAGCGCTATAAAGTGGCCAGTGGCCCTTAAATAACATTTGAATTGGGCTTGACTGAACCTCATGACTAATAGAGGGAGACAATACATAGCTTCTCAGTTCTGATACCAAGGTATTGCATTTGAAATGCAGGATTTAAACTGCTGCCTCAGAGAGACAAGGCTAGTCTTAATGAAGAGGAAGAAAACCCTCAGAGCAGTTTATGCCCTCATTGTGATAATAAAAAGAAGGTAACTGACTTTTGTGTAACATTTAAAATGTACAGAATACTTTCCATATACTAGCTCCTTTGAACTTCTCACAATGATCCGCTGAGGTAGGTCCTAGAGGTATTGCTATTCCCATTTTATCAATGGAGAAACAGAGTCAGAGAGGCAAAGTGATTTGCCCATAATGATATTGCTTGGTAAATGTCAAGCAGGATTTGGACACAGCTCTTTCTGAGTTCAAGTGTGATAATCTTCTCATTAAGCTATGCTGCTTCTTAGCATCATTAAAATACTAAACAAAAAAAATCCCTTTTTCCTCACTGGGTCACTGAAGAAGCAAGAACTATGCTAAATGAGAAAACTGAGAGCGATTTGCATTTTGCCATAACTCTCCAAGTATTTTTCAAATATTCCGGGTTAGGAGAAACCTCATATGCATTTTCCCAGGATGCTTTGCCCCTTAATTCAAACCCTTGGGCATATTGAAGGAAATGGAATAATCAAAATATTTTCTGGGCTGTGTGGAACAAACTCTCTGTTATGCAAACAATGAAGAAAACCATGAAAGAAGGCAGGGGATGCCTGCCTGCTGCTCCAGATTTTAGTTCCCTTTCCTCCCGGATATCTTGTCCACACATGAAGCCCCTAGGAGGTCAATGACTTCAGCAGAGAAATGAAATGTGCCGCCCAGAGCAGCCAAAATGCCTCTGCGTTGGATCAAAGATTTTGAATCATGAAAGTCATCTATTTAAAGAAAAGTCTTTTCGTATGGGCACCAGCCAGAGCCTGGTTGTGCTCGCACTGTATGTGTTTTCCTTTGCACAGAGAATGATGCTTTCTCTCCCCTACTGAAAAAACAAACAAACAAAACAACCCTACAACAACCCATCATTCGTGCCTTCCCTCTGTCTTTGCTCTGATCTATCCTTCGTGGGACTTTCTTATGCATAAATCTTTTCATGCCACTCTTTTGCTTAAATCCCTACAGTTACTTGCTATTACTTAAATTCTTTACTTTGACATTCAAAGTTTTCCTTGGTCTGAGTCTGTGAAATATTACCAGCTTTATCTCATACTGTCCCCTTCCATGTCTTTATGTTCTTGTCAAAATACTCCTTAGATCTTCCATTTATTCCTGCCTGTTGTCCATACCCATCCCATTTCTTATACCTGGAATGCTTTCTCACCTTGCCTGTTTTAACTCCTAGCCACCCATTAACACCTAAGTCTAATACTACCTCCTTTTATCAAGCCTCCTCTGATTCCCATAGTCATAATGGACTAGTTCCTCTGGGTTGTCACTTAACATTTTAATTGAACCTCTCTTATATGTTATTGTGTATGTTGTTCTGTATATGTGTGTCTATAAAGAGTACTGAAAAAAATTTTATATGGGTGAGGTGAATAGGAAAAAAGATTGAGATCCATTAGTGAATTAGCTGGTGGGTGATTAGGCCTTTTTTTTCTGCAGAAGAACAGAATACATCTTTATTATTTGTTGGCAGATTCACAAAAGAGCTATCTCCTCTCTCCCAATCCACCCCACCACCCTTTCTCACAGCAGTAGTAGTAAGTGACAGCTCCAGCAGATGGAAGCAGCAACTTAGTAGGAAATGTAAAATGGTAGCTTTGGAGGCAGAGAGGCTTGGGAGAAGGTACAACTTCAGCAGACTATAGTTACAGAGGTAGAATGAAGTGGTAGTAACAAGTATAGCTTTGGCACTGCACCGAATGAGCAATGGGAGACAGATCCGAGAAGCAGCAAACTTAATTTACTGGTAGGAGACTCCTATTAGAGACGGCCCAGCTACAATGTAACTTTACCTCCCCTTGAATCATGAGTTTTCTGGGGAATATTCCCTTCCCTAGGGATATGAGAATCTGTGGAAGATTGTACTCCATCATAAATAGGAAGGGATGAGTAATTCCATTGCATGATTTTTCTCTGTTATTTACTTGGTCATTCTATCTTAATTAATTGTTTTGCTATTTTATTTATGGATCATGCCTGGTCTTTTGGTAGAGGATTCACTGAATGGTGGCTTGAATCATATCTGTATAATTATGATTACCTAAAACACCCCCATACAATCTGGGGTACAAAAGGGTTCCATAATTGTATGTGTCCTGTACTACATGGTATATTTCAGGGTGGGGAGTCTGTAGCCTTGAAGCCACATGTCTAGGTCCTCAGGTGCAGCCTTTTGACTGAATCCAAGTTTTATGGAACAAATCCTTTTATTAAGGGGATTTATTCTGTGAAGTTTGGATTCAGTCAAAGGGCCACATTTGAGGACCTAAAGGGCCATATGTAGCCTCAAAGTCACAGGTTCCCACCCCTGGTATATTCCCTAATCAACTATAAACCCCATTAGGCATTGATCATAACTTTTATAAGTTTTCTATCTAGCCTTGTGCCTACATCTGCACTCTTCACATCGTAAGGGTTTCTTAAATTAAAAATTGTTTGTTAAAAGAATAGTATGTTCAAGGTGTTTTCTGAATAATTGTGTTGCTTAATTGTTTTGCATCATTTGACTTAATGAAAACCTTAAAAACATACCCTACCCATGTAGTAAAGAGATTGATATTTTAAACACAGACTTCTACTAAAATCCTCCTGTAATGCTGCACTGGGCTTCCAGGAAGATGAGCAGGGGCTCTTGAACTCTGTGCTGGTGGCATGCAGACTCTAGCCCTACTTCTCCAACCTCCACTCTATGGCCAGGCACCTCAGTAAGGTATTTGCCACAACCCTGAGATCCATCCATATGCAACTTCCTGCTGTTTCCACCCTACTAATCTCTAAGATTAGGAAACATCCAACTGATTTCTCTGATCCTATCCCTGGGCTGCTTAAACATTGGAGAAGTCAATGGAGTAAGCGAGCCAGCACTTACTAAGCACCTATTTTGTTAGGCATTGTGCTAAATGATGGGATTGCTAAAACAAAACCAAAACAGTCCCTGATTTTGAGAGGCTTATGTTACAAGGATAGTGCTTGACACATAGCAATTGCTTAATGCATGTTCTTTTTCATTCATTCATTCAGTCTAATGGGGAGATCATACATATATCTATATATACATATATATACATACATATATATACATATCTATATATACGTATATACAAAAATAGATATAAGGTATACTTGAGGCTGGGCAAGGAACAAGCAAGTGAGGAAACCAAAAAAGGCCTGATGAAGAATGTACACCACGACCTGAGTCTTGAAGGGGACCAGAGGTTCTAAGAGGTTGGGGGAGGGGGTCCTGTGTTCTGAGTACATGGACTAGCCCATGCAAAGGCACAGAGGTGGAAGATGTGTCATTATATTTGAGAAACAGAAAGAAGGCCATTTTGATCGAATTGTAGAATGCATGGAGGGGAGTAATATTCAATAAGACAGAAAAGGTAGGATGGAACCAGGTTGTAAACATCTTCAAATGACAATCAGAGGAATATATTTGAGTCTAGAATAGGAAGCCACTAGAATTTATTGAGTAGGGAATGACATGGTTTGTTGTTCTTTGTTCTTTTCAGTCATGTCCAACTAGCTCTCTAGAACTGAGGAGGTATGGGCAGTGAGTTAGGAAGATAACTGCCAAACTCAAGGTGGAGATTCCAAAACTGGAGTAGTAAAACATGTCAAAAGACTCGCTTCACTTGGAGCGTTTCTCTCAAAGTGACCTTTTTTGCCATCCAACCTCCTGTCTTAAGATTGTAAGATGCTCAAGAAGAAAAATGACTATCTCTCCTGGCCTCTCCCATTATTACTTGTCTAGATCAAGATTCTGTAGAAGGTAGGTACATAATATGAAACACATCTACCAAGCACTGAGTCATTCCAAAAAGTTCTGTCTCATTACTTTAACATCACCTTTGTTGTTTACAGATTGTTAAGTAGGATAGGATATCGTGCCCTTTCGTCACCTGCTAATTGTGATAGTGAAGGACTCTCTATTTTGCTTTAAATTACCTATAATGCCAATGAAAGTGAAAGTTTTAGACTGATTTTTTTCAGGTTTGCTTTGTCATGAGCCTGAGTTCATGACCCATCATGAGTCTATTCCTATGGTGACCTGAGAAGGCAAGACCATGCCCTTGGCATCATCATACTACCTGTGGGCTGGCAAAACTCACAGGGCACCCCCCTAAGAAATTCTGTGCTTCTGGAACACACAGGTAGAATGAATGAATCCTCCACATTCCTGATCCTATGAAGAATATCTCCTGGCAGTCACACCAACTTACATGTGAGGATGCACAGGGATGAGCTGGGCTGTCTCCAGAATCAGGGCAGTGTAGGAGAACAACCCTAGACTTTGGTGCCGGATGATCCAGCTCTTGCTTGAGTGCTGACTTTTTTCCTCATTTGCTATTCTTTGGCACATCACTGTAACTTGGGGAACCCCAAGCTTACAATATAGAAAGGATGGTAAGACAACATGTAGAATGTGATGAGTACATAAATGGCTTGAGGATTCAGAGGGAGAGGAGACTTTCAGCTGGGGGGATCAGGGAAAGTTTCATGGAAGAAATAATATTTGAGCTGGATCTTTAAGGATGGATGGGATTTCGAAAAGTAGAGATTAGGGTGTATAGGGGAGGGGAAAGACATTGCAAGCATAGAAAGGACATTATTCCAACTACCGTTATATTAAAGTTCATAATTTCTGCGATTAACCTATATTATCATCAACTGGTACTCATAATAGTCCTGTGAGGTAGCGAAAGTATTATTGTTGTCATTTTAAAGATAAGGAAACTGAGGCTCAGAGATTGTGATCTGACCCAGAGTCACCCAGCTAGAAGTGCCAAGGACAAGTCCAGACCAGAATCCTCTAACTCTCCCAGGGTGACTCACAGGACAAACATTAGCATTAGCAATAAAGCACAAAGCACTAGAGTATGAAATACATGAAAGGGAGTCATGGGAGACAAGAAAGTAGGTTGAAGTCAGATAGTGGAGACTGGCAAAGAAGAGAAAGCCATCAGTCTAGATTACTCAGAGGAGAGAGCAGGAACAATAGCTCAAGAAGGAAGGAGGATTGGGGGAAATAAGTTTTTTGTTTGTTTTTTGTTTTCATTTTGGTGTCAATTAAAAAAAACAAACTTTGCACATATTCTTTTTTTCCCCAGAACCAATCCTCAGCGCTCTTCTCTTCCCTCTGAATACTCTCTCCCTTGGAGGTTTCATTCCAGTTTGCAGTTTCAGCTATCATACCCATAAGGATGACTCCTATATTTCCATCACTTGACTTGACCTCTCATTTCAACAAATAATAAAATTTAAAATGGCTAAAATGTGCATGGTGTTTTTAAAGTTCGAGAAGCATTATATGTATATTATCTGCTTTGATCTTCAGATTAACCCTGCGTTGTAGGGACTATTTCTATTTCCATTTTGCAGATGAGGAAACTAAGGCAGAGAGATGTTAAGTGCCTTGCCCCAAGGTCCCAAAGCTAGTAAGTGTCTAAGGCAGGACTCGACCTCAGGACTTCCTGACTCCAAGTCTAGCAGTCTATTGACTACAAATTTACTCCCATATTTGCAGTTGCCTGCTAGTCGCTTCAAAGTGTAAAGACATGTCTTAATAATAATAGTAATGATAATGCACTTTTTCCATCTAAATCTCAGTATGTCCAAAACAAAACTTTGCATCTCGACCACAAATTCCTTGATGACAGGGACCTCTTTTCCACTTGGTATCCATATAGTATCTGGTATCAGAAATGTCAGAGCCGGAAGGGACCTTAAGAGATCGCTGAGTGTCCCCATTTATTGTGGCTACTTTTTGATGCTTGAAGGATTTCACAGAAGAGGGCAGACTGTTCAATGATTCAAAAAAGCAAGAGACCTTTATTCAGAAGAGTTTAGCATGAGATACCCTACAAGCAGGAGAAGAAAGGGCAAGAAGACATCTGGAGATGGAGAGATAGCAATCCAACCAGATCTCTGGAGAGGTAGGCTACATCTGGCAGCAAGGGAGCATCCAAACCTTGATGAGGTGATCTTCAGACCACGGTAGGAGGAAGAAGGGGACCAACGATTCAGCAAGAGGCACCTTCCTGACCAAGCCTCCGCGTCATACCAGGTTATCACTCTTCTTGGTTCAGGGCATGAATACCTGGTTTGAACCACACAATTTAGGATCCTTCCAAATGGTAGTCCTCAGTCAGTTATTTTATTGGGAGAGGTGGGGTCTTGTTCAAGCATGTCTGATTGGTTTTTCTTCTCTGGTATCACAGGCACCAATTACGTAAAATGTTGGAAGCTTCTAGCATGGAGGAATCCAGGTATAGGTGGTACAAGAAAATGCAGGGCCAGTATACTAGGCAGGAGCAATGGGCATATCTGAAGAAGAAATAGATTGTTTCAAGAGATGCTAGCTCCTAGCCCCAACCAGAAAGGTTTTCTGGATTACAAGGTCAATTCTAACTTTTTTCTTCTTCCTTAACCCTTTTTTTTTACAGGTGAAGAAACTGAGGTTCAGAGAATTGAGGTAATTTTCAATGGTAGTTAGCAATACATAGTAGGTGCATAGTCCTCATACATATTTGTGCATTAGAATTTGATTGGCTTTCCCTTATTTTTTACTCCAGTATTTGAATTACTGATACACAGGGACTTAAAACTCAGATTTGGACCGATTCCCACTTTGAACTCTGCCTCAGCATCTGGAAAAATGAACATCAGTTGCTGCAGTTTTCCTTTCCCTCCTACTGCCTGCATGACTCAATCCCATGCTGTCATCATCCGTATTATTTGCTATTCCACATATATTAATGACTCAAATGGAA
Source organism: Phalanger gymnotis (assembly GCA_028646595.1). Lineage (NCBI taxonomy): Eukaryota > Metazoa > Chordata > Mammalia > Diprotodontia > Phalangeridae > Phalanger > Phalanger gymnotis. The sequence goes on from JAQQSZ010002641.1 coordinate 12,512, forward strand.
AGATGGAAATGGTGCCCTACCCTCCGTCTTCTACTGCACCAAGCAAGACAAGACAGACACAACGATCCTGCGAGAGACAAGACTTTCACTACATTGAGGACGCAAAAGCAGGAATGAAACAAATCAGTGGCATGTCTAGGAAAATTTGACTGATGTAGGTGGCTGGGTCTGAATAATTTGTGTCAATCAAATTTGACTCCCACAGCATCACAGGATCAATCCACAGGCTTTTTTACATGGATAAACCGAGTCTCAGATAAATGGATTGGTGTGCCTAAAATCACACAGGTAGTGAATTCCAAAGCCAAGGTTCTTTGATTCCATATCAAGGACTCTTTGCACCCTACCCCAGCACAGATACTTTTCTTTTCTGAAGCCTTTTTTTAAGAATGGGTGGGTACCACCAGGGTGGTCTTGGTTGGGGGAGGGCGCTGGAGCTAGTTATGATAACGTTACTACTGTGTGTGAGTGTCTTCTGGCATAGCCCGGGAATCCATTAGTATGCACAAATGTCATATGTACAGTCAGTCATCTTGTTTAAATTAGCAACACCCTGACACAACTAGATTGTTTTATGGGCCAAATTACTGCCAAATACGTGGATTTCTGGTCAATTGACACTTAAGTCATACAGAGATGTACTGCAATGACTCCTTTTTCAACTAGACCAAGAACCTTCTATCAAGATCCATGAGAAGGAATGTTAAAGTTAAGTTTTTTGCCAAGAGTATCCACTCAAACATTATCCATCATTTTAATTTTCAACAGGTAAAATGCCGTCTTGTAGCCAAACCCTGAAGTAACTGATTGTTTTTAAATGTTTTTCATCTGCCTTATTCGGTTCATTTTTCGTCCCCAGATATTCTAGAGGAGATCAACTAAAACACAAGTTGCTGCTCTTTAACTTCTCAGCTCTTTATTTATTTATAAGCGCATTTCTAACTAATAATAAAAGCTAGGATTTATACATCGTTTTAAGATTTTTGAAGTTCCTTACATATGTTATCTACTTTGGCCCTCACACCAGCCTACGAGGTAGGTGCTGTTCTTATCTCTATTTCACAGATGAGGAAACTGAGTGTGACAGCAGCTAACTGACTTGCCCAAGCGACTGAGGGAGAATTTATGCTTTTGATTTCAAATCCAGCCCCTTATCTACTACACCAGTTAGCTAATATTATTTGTACTCATGGGAGGTAGGTAGATTCTAGAAATACATTTCTGGAACCCTAGCCCTGGAGTTATTTTAGCAAGTCCTATCTTCCATATGGTTCCCTCATTTCACATGGAGTGACACATTATTCCAGAAGAGCAAGAGGCAAGGTGCAAGTCAAAACAAGGATTTTTTTTTCCTGCTTTGGGTTGGAGTGGGGAAGCAACTCTCTTTTGCATTTCTCCCTGGGAAGAAAGTGACCAGACTCTGCTCAACTGCTGTACTTGTAGGAAGCTCCCTGATCCCCTGAGCTGGTGCAGCTCCAGCTACATCTTTCTTGGTTTCCATCCACACTAGCTCTTACTGCTTCTTTATTCTGAATTTTATCTCTGTAGTGCATGATTTTGTGCTGCTCAACTAAAGTCCTGCTCTGATCTTTTGTCATGGAATGGAATTGTTCTACATTCCTGAAGGTGATGATAGCAGAGGAAAAGCTCAGGCCAATATTACCAGGCTAAAAACAAAAGAATAGGCTTGACAATGTGCTCAATCTTTGTTGTGAGAGAACGAGCCTCTTGAATCGTAGTCATTTGGAGGGGCCTTTATTAAGGCGTCAAGGGGGTACCGGCGCTGCTGATATCAGAGCTCTTGGATCATCACGCGGGCAGTTAGGTGGACAGAGTGCTGGGCTTGAAGTCAGAAAGACTAGCCTTCGAGAATTCAAATATGGCCTTAGACACTTACTAGCTGCGTGACTCCAGGTGATTCACTTAATCTTGTTTGCCTCAGTCTCCTCATCTGTAAAATGAACTGGAGAAAAAAATAGCAAACCAGCCCGGTATCTCTGTCAAGAAAACCCCAAATGATGTCATGAAGAGTTGGACACGACTGAGCAACAACGACTTCTTCAAGTATGATGGGCTCGAACTCCTTCTCTATCCTGGTTGTCCTCTTCTGGCCTTGAATTTATCAATGGCCTCCCTAAGCTGTGGGGCTGAGAAGGTACCATAATATTTCTTTTTTTTTAAATTT
>JAQQSZ010002642.1:0-14695 GCA_028646595.1 Phalanger gymnotis
TCTCTGGTTCAAAGCCGTCAAAAAGGTATTACCAGACATCAAAGCTTATGAGGAAAAATTAATGATGATTAGAGTCAGAAGTAGATGTTATTCAACCCCTGCACTAAATAGATGGATCTGTCAGGACCCTGCAGGGAAGCAGATGGGCTAAGAACACAGAGGTTAACCTTCAAGCCAGGGTCAGGTAGAGGAGGAGGCACTACCAGCTTTAGCCAGCTACTTAAGCCACCCAAGCACGAAGCTTTCTGCTGGAGACTGGCTTTTCCAGTCCCCACCCCGTTTTGAGAGAGATTTGTCAAGATAAACTATTTGACAAACTTACTCTCCTTGACTTTGACTGCCTGCATTCTTGACTTTGGCTTAGCAAACTAATTCTCATCTGTGTTCCTGACCTATTTCCTTTATGAGTAGACCACACTTAGACCTTAATCTGTTGTTGTTTTTTAAACTCAGCCAGATAACTTGATCCCCATTAATTGTTCTCTGGAGACTCAAGAAGAAGGATAAGAGTCCCATCCTCAATTACCCCTGGTGGTTTGGCATTTGATTACATTATCTCCAACATTGTTCTTTAATGATTTCCTATAAGCAAACTCTCGAAATTTTAAGCTCCTTGAGGGCAAGCAAATGTTGGATTTGTTTTTGTTTTATGTGTAGTTGTTGTTGCTGCTCATGCTATTGTTATTGGTGAAGTAAATTTTCAGTCCTCTCCAACTTTTCATGACCCCATTTGGGATTTTCTTGGCAGAGATGCTGAAGTGGTTTGCCACTTTTTTCTCTAGCTTATTTTATAGATGAGGAAACTGAGGTAAACAAGGTTAAATGACTTGTCCAGTGAGGTCATGTTTGAACTCTTGAAGAGGAGTGTTCCTATTCAGACATCTACATACCATCCACCTAGTTGCCCCATTGTTATTTTCTATACTTTTTTATTCATCTGCAGCTAACTGAAAAGTACTGTGAATGTAAAATTATAGGATCTTAGAATAGAAAAGAACATCAAATGCCATCTAGGTTAACCTGAGCCTAAGCTAGAGAAGATTCTTTATATCCTCCCAGATAAGGGGTGACATAATCATATCTCCAGCACTGGAAGCAGGGGTATGCTGGTAAATATTTAACAGCCATCTCACTTGGAAGCAATAATGAATTGATGTCTCATTTTTTGAAATTTAATCTGCACTAGTTGGTTGTTGGTTGCTGTCCTTCTTCTTGAAGAGGACCAAAATGACATCACTACACTTGAGTCAAGATTCAGTGTGTAGGACTATTTCTGATTAGGCCAATAGAAGCTTGGAATGGACTACCACAGGTCAGGCACAAATAGTCTATGTGACTTTTGGGGTGGATACTCCAAACTTGTGCATTCCATATTTCCTTTGAGCTGTTTCAATTATGCTTTGCTCATAGAGCACAGCACCTTCTCTGATATGGGCACACCATGCTGAATGGTCCTGTGCCAATGTTTCCCATGTCACACAATCAATTCCAAAGTTCTTGAGACAGACCTTGAGAGTGTCCTTGTATCGCTTCTTTTGACCCCCATGTGACCACTTGCCCTTTGTGATGTCTCCATAAAATAGTCTTTTTGGCAAGCATACATTTTGCATTCAAACCATGTGGCCAGCCTAGCAGAGTTGTGCTCTCTGAAACAAAATTTGAATGCTTGGGAGTTTAGTTTGAGAAAGGATCTCAGTGTCTGGTACCTTATCCTGCCAGGTGATCTTCAGAATCTTCCTAAGACAATTCAAATGGAAGTGATTCAGTTTCCTGGCATGGCACTGGTAGACTGTCCAGGTTTCACAGGCATACAACAATCAGGTCAGCACCATGACTCTGTAGACCTTCAGTTTGGTAATCTGCACTAGTAACACTTTCTTAAATTTACGCAATCAACATAACAAATAATCAGAAAACAATGATACAAACATATGATACAGAAAACAATGATACAAACAAAGCTCTGATTTGTGGCTACTGAGATATAAATGCTCTCACTGAAAATTTAACAATAGGCCCTCAAGGTTCTACCTGGCTTCAGCACAGCCTTGGGTGGAAGAAACCTCATAGGCCATCTGGTCCAATTCTTTCACTTTACATATGAAAAAACTGAGAAGCCCAGAAAGATTTAATGATTTGTCCAAGGTCACATGGGTTGGAAGGGGCAGAGATGGATTTGAAGTCAGGTTTTCTTACTTTAGAGACAATGTTTTGTCCATAGTACTACACCAAATAACCTTTACCGAAAGGGCCTATCAGGGCTCTGAAGGGCAGCAGGTGGGCTTCCCTTCCTCAGAGGTGGGAAACTCAAAATATCTCTAGGGAGCCCCTGATACTGTTGAAAAGTTGTCATTCATGGGAAGATTGTGGAGCCAAAATCTCCCTCTGCAGTTTCTACTCATTTCTACTCATTCTGTTTTCTCTTGCTATGCAAAACAAGTATAATCCCTCTTATCCAAAGATAGCCTTCAAACATGGGAAGGAAGCCTTGTCCCTTTCTAAATCTACCCTTTTCTACGTTAAATATCCCTAGTTTCTTCATCTTGTCCACCTTTAGTTTGGTTAAAGGAGGCAAACAGGCTAGGTGATAAATAAATTCGTATAGTTTTATTCCCTTGAAGCTAGTGGGTACATGGTCATGGAATCAGAAGTAAGCTTCTGATTAACTTGAGTAAGAGAGAGAAGGACAAAGAAAGGAAGTCCTTAGGTAAACAAGGCAATTGACAAACTAGGGTCACTTAGAGATGCAAATGTCTCTAGCCCACAGCTCTGGCTGCCAGACTTTATGTCACCAGAGACAATAAAGAGACTCCTGATCTTTGAAGTTGCTGAGGCAGGAAAAGGGGATTTTCAGAATAGAGCAAAAGCAGTTTGGAGGCTTTAGATATTATTGGGGTTCAAATAATCTGAAAGGATTGACAATCTTATCTTCTTATCAAATGGTTTCAAGACCCCTCACAATCCTGGTCACCCTCCACATGACCAATTCCACCTTGTCAATACTCTTTCTTTTAAAAAAAAATCATTACTTATATATAATATTTCAGTTTTCTCCAATTATATATTAAAACATTTAAAAATATTTTTAAGTTTTGAGTTCCAAATTCTATCCCTCCCTCCTTCCCTACCCTCCCTCCTCAGATTAGCAATCTGATAAAGGTTAGACATGTAGAATCATATAAAAGATTTCCATATTAGTCATTTTGTACAAAAAGACTTGAATTAAAAAAAAGAGAGGAAGGAAGGAAGGAAGGAAGGAAGGAAGGAAGGAAGGAAGGAAGGAAGGAAGGAAGGAAGGAAGGAAGGAAGGAAGGAAGGAAGGAAGGAAAAATGGCATGATTCAGTTTGTGTTCAGACAATATCAGTACTTTCTCTGGAGATACATAGCATGTTTCATAATGAGTCCTTTGGCATTGTCTTGGATCATTGTATTGCTAAGAATAGCTAAGCCATTCACAGCTCTTCTTCATACAATATTCCTCTTACTGTGTATGATGTTCTCCTGATTTTGATCACTCTATTTCACATTAATTCATATAAGTTTTTCCAGGTTGTTTCCTGAAATCATCCTGCTTTCCATTTCTTATAGCACCATAATATTCCATCACTATCATATACCAAAGCTTGTTTAGTCATTCCTCAATTTATGGGCATCCCCTTGATGTCCAATTCTAAGCTAATTCTAATACAAAAAGAGCTATTATAAATATTCTTGTACAAAATAGGTCCTTTTTCTCTTTTAAAAACTTGTCTTTGGAATATAGACAAAGCAGTGGTATTGCTGGATCAAAGGATATACAGAGTTTTATAGCCCTTTGGGCATAGTTCCAAATTTCTCTGCAGCATGGATGTGTAAATTCACAACTACAAAAGTGTGTTAGTATCCCAGTTTTCACACATCCTCACCAATATTTATTATTTTCATTTTTTATCATATTAGCCAATCTGATAGATGTAGGGTAGTACCTCAGAGTTCTTTTAATTTTCATTTCTCTAATCAATAATAATTTAGAATATTTTTCATATGATTATAGATAGCTTTATTTCTTTGTCTGAAAACTGTTCATTCATATCCTCTGACCACTTATCAATTGGGGAATGACTTGTATTTTTATAAATTTGATGCAGGTCTCTAGATATTTAAGAAATGAGCCCTTTATCAGAGATGCTTTTTTCAAAAAACGATTTCTCAGTAATATTATTTTTTAAAATGTGTTGCCTTAGAGTAAACATAATACTTCAAACATGGTCTGACCAGGGTAGGGCAAAACTATTAGAATATCTCTCATTATGGGCATCATGCCCTTTTTGCCACCAACTAAAATCAGAATAAAGTTTTGAGATTGATTGTTTTGGCTATCATTTTATGCTCAAGTCATAATGAGGTGTTTTTTTTTAATCCAGTAAAAACCCCTCAGCTTTATTTTTTATATATGAATTATTTTCTATCCCCTGTCCTATATCAATGCAGGATATTTTTGAAGCCAAGTGAAAGACTTTAAAGTTAACATTCTTAAATTCCATTTTAGAGAAATTTTAGAAAACCAACCTTGGAGTCAAAAAGATCTGCATTCAATTCCTGCCTTCACTGAACACTGGATTGGCTATGTGAACCTGGCAAGTAGTTTAAACTTACAGTACCTTAACTCATCAAGACTGTATGTTACAGAACAGTTGCTGGTCTCCATTGGTAGAGGGAATATCATTACTAGAAGAACCCTAAACCAATGCAATCATAGTCTGTATAATAACAATGATGATGGTGATGATGATGATGATGAATACCTTTTCTTAGATAAGTTTCATATCCCAGCCTGTAATATTCATCTTGGACCCTGATTCTGTCACCAAATGTATTAGCTCTTCTTCCTAATGATGTGTCATTTTGAAATTGCCAAGCATATTAGCTAAATCTTTATTTATATCATTGACTAGAATTGGTTGGTTGTTGCCTTTTGTTCTCAAAGAGGACCAAAAAGAAATCACCATGTTAGAGTCAAGTTACAGTGTGTCCAACTGTGGATGATCAGACTAATATGAGCTTGGAAAGTTCTACTACAGGTCAGGCACAAATAGTCCGTATGAACACTTGGGGAAGATTCTTTAAATTTGCACATCTTGTGGACATTGACTAGAATAACATCTAGGGGAAAGCCCCAATGACTATGTACCAGAGAGACTTACAGGTTGGCCTCAAGCCATTAATCACTGCTGTGGGCCTAATCATTCAAACAGTTCTGACTCCCCCAACGCATGCCAGGAATCCTTCTCTTTTTTTAAATAAATAGTATATTATTTTCCCCAGTTATATGTCAAAATTTTCTAGCATTCATTTTTACAAGATTTTGAGTTCCAATTTTTTCTTTCTCTCTCCTCTCCCCTCTTCTGAAAATGGTAGGCGATTTGATACAGTTTTTCATCATATGAAAATAATATTTCCATATTAGTCACAGTTGTGAAAGAAGAAACAAATTAAAAAAAACATGAGAAACAGTAAAGTAAATGAAAAAAATATGCTTCAATCTGCATTCAGAGTCTATCAATTCTTTATCTGCATACAGATAGCATTTTTCTTCATGAGTCCTTTATATTTGTCTTGGATCACTGTGTTACTGAGAAAAGCTGTCATTCATAGTTGATCATCATACAATGTTACTGATAATGATTTTCCTGATAATGTTGCTTCCAGTGTTTTCCTGGTTCTGCTCACTTCACTTTGCATTAGTTTGTACAGATCTTTCTAGGATTTTCTGAAATCTGCCTGTTCATCATTCCTCATTACACAATAGCATTCCTTTGCATTCATATACCACAGCTTAGTCAGTCATTCCCAAACTGACGGGCATCCCCATAATTTGTAATATTTTGCCACTACCAAAAAAAGCTGCTATAAATATTTTTGCACATGTACATCTATTCCCCTTTTTTTAAATGATCTCTTTGTGATACAAGACCAGTAGTGGTATTGCTGGATCTAAGGGTATGTACAATTTGGTTGGCCTTTGGGAATAGTTCCAAATTGCTCTCCAGAATGGTTGGATCATTTCAGAAGACCACCAAAAGTGCATTGGTGACCCAATTTTACCACATCCTCTCCAACATTGATCATTTTCCTATTTTTTTTTCCTATTAGTCAATCTGATAGGTCTGAGATGGTACCTCAGAATTGTTTTAATTTGCATTTCTCTAATCAAAAGTGATTTAGAGAACTTCCTCATATGCCTAAAAATAGCCTTGATTTCTCTGTGTGACAACTGTTCATATCCTTTGACCATTTATCACTTGGGGAATGGCTTGTATTCTTATAAAGTCGGCTCAGTTCTCTATATATTTGAGAAATGAGGCCTTTATCATAGACACTTGCTGTAAAGATTGTTTCCCAGATTTCTGCTTTCCTTCTAATCTTGGTTGCATTGATTTTGTTTGTGCAAAAGGCTTTTAATTTAATTTAATCAAAATTATCTATTTTATATTTCATAATGCTCTCTCTCTTATTTGGTCATGAATTCTCCCCTCCAAAAAGATCTGACAGGTAGACTATTCCTTATTCTTCTCATTTACTTATGGTGTCACCCTTTACGTGTAAATCATGCACTCATTTTGACCTTATCTTGGTACATAGTGTGAGATGTTGGTCTATACATAGTTTCTGTTCTATTGTTTTCTAGTTTTTCCAGAAGTTTTTGTCAAATAGTGCTGTCTTATCCCAAAAGCTAGGCTCTTTGGGTTTATCAAACACTATATTACTATGGTCTTTGATTACTGTGTCTTGTGTACTTAACCTATTCCACGGATCCACCCTTCTATTTCTTAGCCAGCACCAAATAGTTTTGATGATTACTGCTTGATAATATAATTTGAGATTTGGTATTGTTAGGCCCCCTTACTTTGCATTATTCTCATTAATTCCCTTTATATTACAGATCTTTTTTTTCTTCCACATGAATTTTGTTGTTACTTTTTCTAGATCTATAAATTATTTTTGGTAGTATGATTGACATCACACTGAATAGGTAAATAAATTTAGACAGAATTTCATTTTTATTATATTAGCGCAGCCTGCCCATGAACAATTGATATTTTTCCAGTTTAGATCTGATTTCAGTTTTGTGAAAAGTGTTTTGTAATTTTGTTCATATAGTTCCTGGGTTTGTCTTGGCAAGGAGACAGCTAAGTATTTTATATTGTTTACAGTTATTTTAAATGGATTTCTCTCTTGCAGCTGGGCTTTACTGGTCACATAAAGAAATGCTGATGATTTATGTGGGTTCATCTTTTATCCTGAAACTTTGCTGAAGTTGTTAATTATTTCAAGTAATTTTTTAGTTGATACTCTAGGTTTCTCTAAGTACACCATCATATCATATGCAAAGAATGATAGTTTTGTTTCCTCATTGCCTATTCTAATTCCTTCGATTTCCTTTTCTTCTCTTATTGCTAAAGCTAACATATCTAGCACTATATTGAACAATAGTGGTGATAATGGGCATCCTTGTTTCACCCCTGATGTTATTGGGAAAGCTTCTAGCTCATCCTTATTGTAGATAATACTTGCTGATGGTTTTAGATAGATGCTACTTACCATTTTAAGGAACACTACCTTTATTCCTATGGTCTTTAGTGTTTTTAATGGGAATGGGTGCTGTGTTTTGTCAAAAACTTTTTCAGCATCTATTGAGATAATCATATGATTTATGTTGGTTTTGTTATTGATATGGTCAATTGTGTTGGTATTTTCTTTATAATTGAACCAACCCTGCATTTCTGGTATAAATCCCAACTGGTAATAATGTATAACCTTTATGATATAATGCTGTGCTTGCCTTGCTAGTGTTTTGTTAAAAAAAGTTTTGCATTGATATCCATTAGGGAAATTGGTCTATAACTTTATTTTTCTGTTTTAGTTCTTCTTGGTTTGTTGAATCCATTATGTTTTCTTTTCCCTCTTTACCTGTTTATGTTTTTCTTGCATCTTGATATTGGAGATCAAATGTTTGGGTTACTTCTGGTCTTCTCCTTATGAAAGCTTGAAATCCCTTCTATTTCATTAAATGACATTTTCCCCATTGATGTATTATGCATAATTTTGCTGTGTAAGTGATTCTTGGTTGTAGTCCTACCTTCTTTGTCTTCTGGAATATCATGTTCCGTGACTTCCCGGTATTTAATGTTGCATCTGTCAAGTCCTGTGAAATCCTGCTTATGACTCCCCAACATTCAAATTGTTTCTTTCTGGCCACTTGTAGTATTTTTTTTCTGACATGACAATTCTGAAATTTGGCTGTAATGTTCTTTGGAGTTTTTATCTTGGGATCTCTTTCCTGAGATGATCAGTGAATTCATTCAATGCCTATTTTGCTTTCTGGTTCCAGAAAGTCAGAGAAATTTTCCTTGATAATTTCTTGAAAGATGTTTTACATTTTCTTCCATGTTTTTATTCTTTTGATTTTGTTTGATTGATTCTTGTTGCCTCATAGAGTCATTAGTTTCCACTTACCCAATTCTAACTTTTGAAGTGTTGTTTTCCTCGATTAGCTTTTGTACTTTCTTTGCCATTTGGACAATTGTACTCTTTAAGGAGCTATTTTCTTCCGTGGATTCTTGTAACTCATTTTCCACTTGGGCAATTATACTTTTTTTCTTAAATAAATTTATTTTACCCTCTGACTCTAGAATATCAGGGCAGTTTTCTTTGATAATTACTTGAAAGATTATGTCTAGGCTCTTTTTTTGATCATGGCTTTCAGGTGGTCCAATAACTTTTAAATTATCTCTCCTGGATCTATTCTCCAGGTCAATGGTTTTTCCAATGAGATCTTTCACATTGTCTTCCATTTTTTTCATTCCTTTGGTTCTGTTTTATAATATCTCAATTTCTCATAAAGTCACTAGCTTCCACTTGCTCGAATCTAATTTTCAAGGTGGTATTTTCTTCAGTGTTCTTTTGGACTTCTTTTTCCATTTGTCCAATTCTGCCTTTCGAGGCATTTTTCTCTTCATTGGCTTTTTGGAGCTCTTTTGCCATTTGGGTTAGTCTATTTTTTAAGGTGTTATTTTCTTCAGTATTTTTGGGTCTCCTTTAGCAAGTCATTGACTTGTTTTTCATGGTTTTCTTGCATTTCTCTCATTTCTCACCCAAATTTTTCCTCTACTTCTCTTACTTGCTTTTCCAAATCCTTTTTGAGCTTTTCCATGGCTTGAGACCAATTCATATTTTTCTTGGAGGCTTTTGATGTAGGCTCTTTATCTTTGTTGACTCCTTCTGGCTGTATGTTTTGGTCTTCTTTGTCATCAAAAATTTGAGTCTGAGTCTGAGTCTGAACCTGTGTCATTTTTCACTGCCTGGCCACATTCCCAGCCAACTACTTGACCTTTGAGCTTTTTGTCAGTGTATGACTGCTTGTAGAAAGTGCTTTGTTCCAAGCTTTAGGGGCTGCACTGCTGTTTTCAGAGCTACTTCTGCTCCACTGTCACTGCAAGCTCTGCCACACCAGCATTCCTCCTCCCCGAAGAGCTGCCAACCAGGACTGTGTCCCAGATCCGAGTAGGGCAAAGCAAGAGAATCCTGCCTTAGTACCAGCAAAGAGATCCCTATAATCTTCCTCTGATCAGCTGCTTGATCCCCTCCACCCACCATCTATGGGCCTAGAGCTCCAGAAGCAGCCAGTGCCTCAGCTGCTACCCTGGGTTGGGGGCAGACCTTGCTCCTTGGTCACACAGGTCCAACTTTCTTACTGACCTTCTAAGTTGTCTTTAGCATGTGTAGGCTGAGAAATATGGAAACTGCCACAGATGCCAGTACCCTGAGGCCTGCTCTAGCCCAATCTGTGCTGGTGCAGCCCATGCTGAACTGTGCCATTCTCTCAGACTGGTGCAACCAACCTTTCCTGTCAACCTTCCAGGTTGTCTTGGGCCAGAAATTTGTTTCATTCTATCATTTTGTGGGTTCTTCTGCTCTAGAATTTGTTTAGAGTCATTTTTACAGGTATTTCAGGGAATTTGGAGTACAGCTCAAACAAGTCCCTGCTTTTTCTCTGCCATCTTGGCTCTGCCCCCTCTAACATCCCTTTTAGCTCTAAATCTGTAATTGTAGATCCCAAGTCATTGTAAGCAAGGTACTGGTCCTGAGTGAGGTTGAAAGAAAGCCTCATGATGTCCAAGCACAGCATAGGTTTTAGAGGGCTGAGTTTTGGTGGTCTTATCTCACATGTTTAAGTAAAGTAGAGCAAGTCAGGAAGTTAATTCAAAACATGACAGGAGCTTCCATCAATAAATAAGAATTTATTAAATGCTTACTATTTGTAAGCTATGTTAAGTTTTGGGGATCCAAAAAAAAGGCAAAGACAGTTCCTGGGCTCATAGATATTATGTTCTGATGGGGTAGACAACATGTAAATAAATAGATGCCTGCAAGGTATATGAGAAGTAACCTTACAGAGGAGGTTAAGCCTCCTAAATTTTGTTCCTGAATATTTTGTGGTAAGAAAGTATGGCGATATTATTTCAGTGATTCAGGGCATGGTGCCTATAAAGTCCAGGTCAGTGGGTTCCAATAACAGGAAAGGAACTACTTGCAAAACCATTTTCAGAGTGAGGTCAGAGTTGCTTCATCTACACTTACCCATCGAACAAAAAGGACAACCAACTGCAGTTCCCCTTGAGCTTTGGCAGGACAGCAGCAGCTTTGGCAACTGGCCATGCTCCTCATTGTTTGTTCTCTTCTGCCATTGTGTGTGCTCTCCTGTTGTTCTATAGAAATCAATCAATCAACGAACATTTATTAAGGTATATCATGTGCTAGGCTCTCTGCTAGGTGCTGGAGATACAAAAACAAAAAATAAAAAAATTCACCAATCTCTACTGATTTAGATTCTATCAAGGGAGAAGCATCCATGTGTAGAATTCTGAATAGTTAGTTTATAGAAGAGGATACTAGCGTGCAAAAAAAAAGCTTCTTAATGTGGTATGGGGATTATTTTAATTTGATATTTAAATTGATTTCCAATCAATGAAGTTATAAATTTCTGCTTAAATTAATTTATTCAGCTGAGTACTCCTGTGAGTGGTTAAATAGGAATCCAAACAGTCTCTTTATTTTATATCTTATTTGCATGTGCATGTAACTCTAGAATTTATTTTTTCATATGTAGGGGACATGGAAAGTTTGACTGAAAACTGATGGGTGTGGGCACTGAAAAAGATTAATTATCTGTGGTTTCTCTCTGGTATGTAGCCATGTGAATATCATGTTTGAATGAGATTTTTCTCCTATTTCTTCTGGAATCTTGACTGTGCACAGAATTCTACAGACAACATCTTGTCTCTTAGTAACAGGAATCATCTAGTCAATTTTCCTGCTATTCTGGAGAGACAATATTGAGATTTATCTTACTCTCTTAAAGGGTCATATAGACAGTAAATATCAGAAACAGGAACTGAAGCCAAGTCTTCCTGACATTTTGAGGCCAATTATCCATCCAGTATGTCACATTGCCTCCCTTCTAAGATTCAGGTATTGAGGAAAAGGGAGAGAAGAGCTGAGTAAAGGTTAAGTCATGTTCAGAGTCAAATAAGTCCATAGAGGTTAGTTTGCCAAAGACATGGAGTGGAGGCACAGAATGTGTTATGAAAGGGAACAAAATCTTAGAATTGATAGAGGCTTCAGAGTCTAGTTTGTCCAACCCATAGCTGATAAAAATTTTCATCTTCCACATTTCCAAGGAATTATTAATTCTGCTGAGGCCTTCTGATGATAGGGAACTTTATATCACAGGGAAAACCATTTTGTTTTTTTGATATCTCTGATTGTTGAAAGTTTTTCCTAATATTGAACCAAAATTTTCCCTTGAACTATAGAATTATATTATTTATTTTATTTTATTTTTTATTTTATATTTATATTTATATTATTTTATTTATATATATAATATATAATATTATATTATATATATAATATTATATATAATATATAATATAAATATATTATAATATATTTATATTATTTTATTTATTTTATTTTTTGTTCATTTAATATTTTATTTTCCCCAGCTACATGTAAAAACAATTTTAACATTCATTTTTAAAACTTTGAGTTCCAAATTCTCTCCCTCTCTCTCCATCCCCCTTCATTGAGAAGGCAAGCAATTTGACATAGATTATACATGATAGCCATGCAAAACATATCTATAATAATCATGTGAAAGAAAACATAGACAAAAATACTCAAGAAAAATAAAGTAAAAACATTATGCTTCAATCTGTATTTAGACAGCATCAGTTCTTTCTCTGGGGATGGATAGCATTTTTCATCATAAGTCCTTCAGAGTTGTCTTGGATTGTTGTACTGCTGAGAATAGGTAAGTCATTCACAACTGATCATCTTACAATATTGCGGTTACTTTGTACACAGTACATTTTACTTTGCATCACTCCATGCAAGCTTTTCTTTTCTGAGAGCATTCTGATCAAGATTTCTTATAGTACAACAGTATTCCATCATAATCACATACCACAACTTGTTTAGCCATTCCCCAACTGATGGGCATCCACTCAATTTGTAATTCTTTGCCCCCAGAAAAGAGCTACTATAAGTATTTTTGTACATATAGGCCCTTTTCTTTCTTGTTTTTTTTTATCTCTTTTGGGATACAGAGCTACTAATGGTATTGCTAGGTCAAAGGGTATGCTTCATTTTATAGCTTTTTGGGCTCAGTTCCAAATTGCTTTACAGAACAGTTGAATTAGTTCACAACTCTAGCTATCGTGCATTAATGTCTCATTTTTCCCACATACCCTCCAACAATTGTCATTTACCTTTTCTGTCCTATTAGCCAATCTAATGTATGTAAGGTAGTATCTCAGAATTGTTTTAATTTGCATTTCTCCAATCAATAGTGAGTTAGAGTAATTTTTCATATGATTGTAGATAGATTTGATTACTTCCTCTGAAAACTGATCATAACTTTTGATTATTTATCAATTATGGAATGACTCTTTTATAAATTTGACTCAGTTCTCTATATGTTTGAGAAATGTGACCTTTATCAGAGAAACTTACATAATATTTTTTACACTTACTACTGCTAACTGTATTTCTATCTGATCTATTCCCCCTTTGTTTATTCTATTCTTTGTCTCCTTTCATCCTGTCCCTCCTCAAAAATGTTTTGCTTCTGACTACTCCCTCTCCCAGTCTGCCCTCCCTTCTATCATGGCCCATGTTCTCTTATGCCCTCCCCCTCCTACTTTCCTGTAGGGTAAGGTAGATTTCTATACCCAATTGGGTGTATAAGTTATTCCCTCTTTGAGTCTATTCTGATGAGAGCAAGGTTCATTCATTCCCCATTATCTTCCTCTTCTTCCCTCCATTGTAAGAGCTTTTTCTTGCCTTTTTCCTACCATGTAAGATGATTTACCCCATTTTACTTCTCCCTAACTCTTTCTTCCAGTACATTCCTCTTACACCTTAATTTTATTTTTTAGATACTGTCCTTTAGTATTCACCTCACACCTGTGCCCTCTGTCTATATATACTCCTTCTTACTATCCTAATAATGAAAAAGGTCTTATGAGTTACAAATATTATCTTCCCATCTAGAAATGTAAACAGTTAAAATGTATTATGTCCCTTATAATTTCCCTTTCTTATTTACCTTTTGATGCTTCTCTGGAGTCTTGTATTTGAAAGTCAAATTTTATGTTCACCTCTGGTCTTTTCATCAAGAATGTTTGAACTATTTGAGTGTTTGAATGCTTGAAAGTTCTCTATCTGATTGAATTTCCAATTTTTTTCCCTGAAAGATTGTACTCAGTTTTCCTGCATAGGTAATTCTTAGTTGTAATCCTAGTTCCTTTGCCCTCTGGAATATCATATTCCAAGTCCTAATATCGTTTAATGTGGAAGCTGCTAAATCTTGTGTTATCCTGACCGTGGCTCCATAATACTTGATTTTTTCCTTTCTGGTTACTTGTAATATTTTCTCCTTGATCTAGGAATTCTGGAATTTGACCATAATTTTTCTTGCAGTTTTCATTTGGGGATCCCTCTCAGGAGGTAATTGGTGGATTCTTTCAATTTCTATTTTGCCCTATGGTTTGAGAATATCAGGGCAGTTTTCCTTGACAATTTCTTAAAAGATGGTGTCTTGGTTCTTTTTTTTATAAAGGCTTTCAGGTAGTCCAATAATTTTTAAATTATCTCTCCTGAATCTGTTTTCCAGGTCAGTTATTTTTCCAATGAGATATTTCACATTGTCTTCATTTTTTCATTCTTTTGGTTCTGTTTCATAATTTTTTGATTTCTCATAAAGTTGTTAGCTTCCACTTGCTCCATTCTAATTTTTAAGGAATTATTTTCTTCAGTGATCTTTTGGACCTCCTTTTCCATCTGGCCAATTCTGTTTTTTAAGGCATTCTTCTCCTCATTGGCTTTTTGGGCCCCTTTTACCATTTGGCCTAGTCTGTTTTTTAAGGTGCTATTTTATTCAGTATTTTTTGTGTCTCTCTTTTTTTTTTTATTTTTTTTTCTTTATTTTTGACATGTTTGGTTTTCAGCATTGATTTTCACAGGCGTTTGAATTACAAATTTTCTCCCCATTTCCTCCCCCCCCCACTCCAAGATGGCGTACATTCTGGTTGCCCTGTTCCCCAGTCTGCCCTCCCCTCCGTCGCCCCATTCCCTTCCCATCCCCCTTCC